>CAUYQU010059676.1:0-13366 GCA_963574635.1 Cheracebus regulus
TCTTGGAGTTGGTCTACTTGAGGAATATCTTTGTGGTGTTCTCTGGATTACCTGGAATTGAGTATTGTCCTGCCTTACTAGGTTAGGAAAGTTTTCCTGAATAATATCCTGAAAAATATTATCCAACTTGGATTCATTCTCTTCATGACATTCAGGTACACCGATCAGTCGTAAATTAGGTCTTTTCACATAGTCCCATATTTCCTGGAGACTTTGCTCATTCCTTTTTACTTTTTCTTCTTGAATCTTGTCTTCTCGTTTCATTTCATTAAGTAGGTCTTTGACCTCTGATGTCCTTTCTTCTGCTTGATCAATTTGACTGTTAAAACCTGTGCATACTTTGCGAAGTTCTCTTATTGTGTTATTCAGTTCCAATAATTAACTTATATTCGTTTCTAAATTGTCTATTCTCGTTAGGATTTCGTCAAACCTTTTTTCAAGGTTCTTAGTTTCTTTACATTGGGCTAGAACATGTTCTTTTAGCTCACAAAAGTTCCTTATCATCCACCTTCTGAAGCCTATTTCTGTTATTGGAATGCACTCGTTCTCCATCAGACCTTGTTTCCTTGATGGTGAAGAACTGTGATCCCCTGTAGAAGGAGAAGCATTCTGCTTCTGGATATTCTAAGCTTTTTTAGGCTGATTTCTTCCTGTCATTGTAATTTTATCCACCTGTCATCTCTGTAATTGCTAACTTTCAATTTAGGTCTCTGAGTGGACGTCCAACTTGTTGATTCCCAACGCCGAAATCTGAGCAACCCACTGCGCCGGCTAAAACCTCGGCATTAAGATTCGTGGTGCTTTTCTGCTCGGGGATCTCCGGTCTGGCTTCCCTCTTGAATCCTTATTTCAATCATGTAAATAGGCGACTGTGCCTTCCCAGGGATCCAGAGGTCGATCAAAAAGGAAGCTAGTCCCGTTTATTCTGCACCGAGAACCGCCACGCCGGCAACAAGAGTCGCGCTGGCGACCCGTGAGGCTCCTCTTTTGGGAATCTCCTAGTCCTTAAGCAACAAAAATTAGTCTGAAAATGCGACGTCTTCTTGTTCTGTGTGCTTTCTCTGGGAGCTACAGTCCTGAGCTGCTAGTAGTCGGCCATCTTGGATCTCTCTCCCAGAGTTAACTTTTATGGGTTTTTCTTCTTTTTTTTTTTTTTCAGTTTTAATTCCTGATGAAAACACACAAGAGAAATGTAAAGTGTTTGGACGTTTTCCAATAACAGGTGCTTGGTGGAGAGTGAAGGTACAAGTAAAGCCTGTGGTGGGATCAAGGAGCTATCAATATCAAGTTCAAGGATTTCCATCTTACTTTTTGCAGTCTGATATGTCACCACCAAATCAAAAACATATCTGTGCCCTCTTTCTTAAAGAGTGTAATGTCTCCAGTGATTATATTAATCAGTTTTTAACATGGGTAAATGAAGTATCAAACTATGGAAACTTAAATTTTGAAAATCTTAGGGAAACACTGAGAACTTTCCAAAAGGAAACTATAAGGAAAGATCAAAAGCAGCCTGCACAGAATGGCCAGGAAGAGTTGTTCCCAGACAATGAGATGAGTCTTCCTCTGGAAAACACAGGTAAGTGTGACTTTTATCGCCAAGTTTCAGTGTAATTGACAGACTTAATGACTACTGTGTTTAAAATATTACTACCAGCTTAGTATTCTTTTTCAAAATCCATTTGACGAAAAATGTATTTATGTTGCTTTTGGAGTATGCTATTGGCATTTCAGATTTCTCATGTGTAACATGAAGTGATTATATAAGCTGATCTTTAAAATCCTTCGAGTTCCTTTCCACCTCTAAAATCATGATTTCATCTCTCTAACTTTTGTACTCATAGAGATTACCTTGAATCATTAATAAAAAAAGATTCAGTT
Organism: Cheracebus regulus; assembly: GCA_963574635.1. Taxonomy (NCBI): domain Eukaryota; kingdom Metazoa; phylum Chordata; class Mammalia; order Primates; family Pitheciidae; genus Cheracebus; species Cheracebus regulus. Next base: position 1,882 of record CAUYQU010059676.1, read on the forward strand.
GCTGGCCGTGGTGGCTGCTCATGCCTGTAATCCCAGCACTTTGGACAGGAGGATGACTTGAGCTCAGGAGATTGAGACTAGCCTGAGCAATATAGTGAGACCTTGTCTCAACTAAAAATTTAAAAATACGTTAGTCAGTTGTGGTGACACATACCTGTAGACCCAGCTACTTGGGAGGCTGAGGCAGGGGATCACTTGAACCCAGAAAATGGAGACTGCAGTGAGCTATATACTATACTCCAGCCTGAGTGAAAGAGTGAGACCCTGTCTCAGTTTAAAAAAAAATCAGTTGTAAATTACTCTGTTTAAGGAAGCAGAGGAGAACGACAAGGATATGAGTAATACATTTAGGAACTATTTCAGTCCAAAATGATTTCAAATTATTTTTAATATGGTTTGTTATCTGGGCATTCATGTATATGGAATATTTCATTTCCAAATTGTATCAAATAAATTTGATGGTACCTCAGTGAATGACTTCAATGACAAAAGATTATGACTGTGAAAAATGATTATAAAGGTTACCATGTAAATTATTTATTTTATATCCTTAGCTTTAAATTTATCTTTATATAATTGAGTAAGAATTTTTGTTCTGATTATAGTGCAGACAGTAGGAAACAAAAGGCTAAGAAGTCATTATTTAAGCACTTAATGAACATAAAATTTGTTGTTAAACACAATGAAACCATCTCAGTACAAAAGCAATGGTCATAATATGATCAAATTTTCTTACTGGTTAAAGCAAATGTACCAATCTGTCTTTTACTTAGATTTCTTGAACTGGTTGTGCAAAATGAGAAAGTACTTCAAATCAGTCATTCTTTGGGTTCATTTGTGTTTTACTTTGTTCTTTTCTGGTATCTTGTAGTTCCATATAAAAATGTAATGGCAGCTTTGCAGTTTCCGAAAATAATGGAATTCCTACCAACTCTTCTGCCTCGACACTTTAAATGGCTCATAAGTTCAGGTTCTAAACAGGTGTTGAAAGAGATAGAAGAGATTTTAGGTACGCATCCATGGAAACTTGGATTTAGTAAAGTAAGTAAAACATTTGCTCAGCATATAGTAATCTTGTGTAAGGCAAGGTTTCAAATTTGACAGTTTTTTCTTTCTCTTTCAAAGGAAAAAAATTTGTGTGGACTCCAATATTGATTTATTTTTATTCAAATATTGCAACTGTACATAAACTGCTTATGGCTATAGCATAAGAAGCTATAGCATTAGAACATTTTATACGTTGTCATGCAACTTACAAAGTTGCATAAATTTGTAAATGAAAAACAAAACAAATGTAATTTAATGTGACAAATGTCCTGTAACTAAATTGTCATTTGCAACTTGAATATAGATCTCATTGAAGTCAAAAGCTCTTACTAGTTTGGCAAGTCCATTCTGCTGTGCAACTCAGCTTCCCACATCCAGTTTGATCTGTTGACAACTTTGATTATTCATCTGGTATATCAGGATGTCATTTGATTTTTATTGTATACAATAACATCATTTACAAATGAGTCCACTTCTGTTCTTATTATTAGAGACTATGAGTAGTAAAGTGACACCCTGAGGCTCCAGTGGTATTGGGCACCAAGTGTGGTACTTAATCTTGGTAGTTCTTGGTAATATGTTGGTTTTCCAAAGAAAAATACAATTGAGAAACACTGAGAAAATTCTTGGTACCTCAAGAATGTTTGCAGATGCTGAATTTGAGAAATACAGGAATAAGGACTTTTTCCCTTAGATAAAATGTCTATAAATTCAGTATGTTTTTAAAGATGAGATTCTAGAACATGAGATTATTATATATATTTATTCAGTGGAAAAGAGTGGAAGAGCAATGATATGTAAGAGGCAGATAATAATAGTTTGCCTTTTTGTTTTAAAAAAAAAAAAACCCTGTAAAGTCCAGTGTTCTTTATACACTTACTAAGAAAGGAGGTTAATTTTTTTAGATCTTTAGAGCCTGTTCACATTTCAAGAATAAATTATATAAGATTTTATTATGAGCAATACATGTTGTGTTAGGCTAATACAATTGAGTAAACATTTGTTGAGACCTTGGCAGTGTAGAACAGAGATGCAATAAGGCCCTTACTCTTGCCCTTGCTAGGCTCAGCATATTCCTGGTGAAGCACAGAAACTTTCGTTTTTCTTTGTGGTCAAATGAGTTTGAGGCTATGTCTATCAAGATCCTAGGGTCAGCCTTCTTCTCTCCCTGCCACTATCCTGTTCTCTCTCCCGCCTCTCTCTCTCTTTTTTTTTTTCCACTCAGGCTGGAGCGCAGTGGCAGGATCTGCTCACTGCAGTCTCTGCCTCCCAGGTTCAAGTGATTCTCCTGCCTCAGTGCTCTAATAGCTGGGATTACAGGCATGTGCCACCACACTCAGCTAATTTTTGTATTTTTAGTAGAGACAGGGTTTCACCATGTTGGCCTGGCTAGTCTTGAACTGCTGTCCTCAAGTGATCTGCCCACCTTGACCTCCCAAAGTGCTGGGATTATTGGCATGAGCCACTGCACCTGGCTTTCCACCTCCTCTTAAAAGGAAAAAAAATTTTTAAGCATTACCTGTCATCTACTGTATTTTCTGCTTCCTGGATTAAGTGACCCCATTTAAGAAGCTGTTGAAGTCCCAGATTCTCTCCTGAGTGTGGGCATTAAGTGATTACTGCTTCCCACCCTAGCAGGAGGATAGAGGTTCCTCTTGCCTGATGCCATTCAACTGAGAGTTTCTAGGCTTGGGGATACTAGGGGAGGATAAGGCAGAGATTATCTGGTGGTGACTCAGGTTTTTCATTAGGGAACAATTTCCTCCCTCCCCACTGTGTCAGGATCTGGAAGTGTTTTCTCCTGTTTAGTCACTCTTCTGAGAGAAGAATCTACATGGAGAGTTTAAGCCTGGTTGCAGCATTCTGGGACTCATGGGAAAAGGAGGCTTGACGTCCCACCATTCAGCATGTAAACCACTATCCAAGTATTGTATTAGTTTGCTGGGGCTTCCAGAACAAGTACTGCTGACTAGATAGCTTACACAACAGAAATTTATTGTCTTACAGTTCTGGAGGCTACAAGTCTGAGATCAACGTGTGGACAGGATTGATTTCTTCTGAGGCTTCTCTCCTTGGCTTGTAGATGGTCATTGTCTCTCTGTGTCTTCACGTGGTCTTCCTTCTTTGCCAGTCTGTGTCCTAATCTCTTCTTGTAAGAATACAAGTCATATTAGAGTAGGGCCCATCCAGAGGACCTCATTAATGAGGTGCATGGTCTCATTTAACCTTAATTACTTCTTTGAAACCCTGTCTCCAAATATAGTCACATTCTGAGGATACTGTGGGTTAGGACATCAAAATATGAATTTTGCGGGGACACAGTTCAGCCCATAAAAGATATGGAGAGCTCAGGAGTGATTATTCCATTAAGAAAAAATGGAGCTGATATATGATGTGCTCAGTGGATTATGGTGAAGGGAGTTCTGTATCTCTTCTGTAGAGTTTAGGCAGAATTGTTGGTAGGTGTACATAGAAAACTAAACAAGCCAAGAAAATGCGGCAGATGTTAACTTCATGACACACACTGAGTTCAACAAAAAACTTAATGTAATGGAGTATATCTGTCACTCAGCTGTGAATCCTATTTGCATAAGCATAATAAATACCTATTTAACCAAAATTTAACAGAATGTATATTACAACATTTTTCAAATGTAGGAACCAGAGAAGCACCTGTGGAGGTAATGGTATAAATAGAATGAAATTCCATAGAGACAGACTTGCCATAGTAAGGAGTTAATAATAAATATCTAAAATCTTTTAAAAATCAAGGAAAAATATCTATAGTACTTAGAAATATGGAGGTAAATTCTGGAAGAAATAACTAAATTGTTGGAGATGTTGCCTTTAGAAGGCATGAGAAAGGATAAGGAAAGGATTCATATTTTTTTGTGATAAGCCTTATGGTATTATTTCACTTTTAAAACTGTATTTATGTTAGTTTGATACAATATAATTTTAATTAAAAATTATACAGATCTCTAACTACAGTACAGCCAATTAAAAAAATTTGCGATGTTCTATAGTATTTTTCTCCAAATTTAGTTGAAGTTCATGTCTTCTGGAGTTTAAAGAATTATTAATAAAGAACATATTCATAAGCTCTTATGATGTTTATAAACCAACCTGAACTTTATTTCTTAAAGATAACCTACAGAGAATGGAACCTGTTGCGATGTGAGGCAAGTTGGATGGCGTTTTGTCAGTGCCAGCCTCTTCTCCAGCTGATGGCTGATTTGGAGAAGAATGCATTAATAATATATTCAAAACTGAAACAGCTGTGTAGAGAACATGGGCACACATATGTTGAAGTAAATGACTTAACTTTGGCATTGTCAGAACACATGTCATTTCCTGATGCTTCGGAGTCTCTGAAGTTTTTGAAAGATATTGGTGTGGTGACGTATGAGAAGGCCTGTGTCTTCCTTTACGACCTTTACCAGGCTGAAAGAGCCATCGCCTTTTCAATTTGTGACCTGATGAAGAGCCCTCCATGGCATTTATGTGTCGATGTCAAAAAGGTGCTTGCCTCTATTCACGCCACAGAACCTGAGAATTCAAGAAGGGATGATGCATTGAATGATAGCAAACGTGATGAAGCAAGATTAGAAAATCCTGTGGACACACAGGTCAGTGGTGACCATATTTGGACTAATGGTGAAAGTGAAATTAATGCAGAAATAAGCGAAGTTCAGCTGGATCTGGATCAGGTTGAAGTTCAGCTGGATCAGGATCAGGTGGCTGCTTTGGAAATGATTTGCTCCAATCCTGTGACGGTCATAAGTGGGAAAGGTGGATGTGGGAAGACCACAATCGTTAGCCATCTTTTTAAGCATATAGAGCAGTTGGAAGAAAGAGAAGTAAAAAAAGCTTGTGAAGATTTTGAACAAGACCAGAGTTCTTCAGAAGAATGGATTACCTTTACTGAGCAAAGTCAACTAGAGGCGAGCAAGGATATACAAGTTTTGCTCACAGCACCTACAGGGAAAGCAGCTGGCTTACTAAGACAGAAAACTGGTCTTCATGCCTACACACTGTGTCAGGTAAAACGTTTGACATTTTATCTGTAGATAAAACATTTGCCTTGAAGACAAACTTATTTCTTAAAGCAATCAGTAGAAATATTTTGAATGTCTTCTGGGTCCCTGCCTTGCAGTAACTAGTCATTTAGATCAATGCTTTTTAAAGCAGCCAGTCTGTAAATTGTTACCAGTTTGCATGAGAAAGGAGCTAATGGCAGAAGTAAATCAGTGCACTGCTTCCTTCATTGAGAAAGTCTTATGAAAAAACTATCAGGCCCAGCACAGTGGTTCCTCCCTGTCATTCCAGCACTTTGGGAGGCCAAGGTAGGAGGATCACTTGAGCTCAGGAGTTTGAGACCTGCCCAGGCAACATAGCAAGACCCCCATCTCTACAAAAAATTAAAAAATTAGCTGGGCATGGTGGCATGCACTTGTAGTTCAGCTACTCGGGAGGCTGAGGTGAGAGGATTGCTTGAGGCTATGAAATCGAGGCTGCAGTGAGCCGTGTTTACACCACTGTAGTCTAGCCTGGGTGACACAGTAAGACCCTCTCTAAAAACCAAGAAAAATTTGTTGCCCTCAAGAGTAGGTGTCACGATATGTTAGTTTAGATGCTGATACAGTATCTGTTTCTTGTGGGGACTGGTTACAAACATGTGACAGTCCACAGACCATATTTTGAATAGCATTGGAAATGGAAGTGAAAGGCTTATATTCTGTAGGATGAAAGTGAAGACTTTGCTCATCTGGTATAATTCTTTATTTCTTCCATCTAGAATAGTACCTGACAAACAGTAGTCACATAGTAAAAATTACAAATAAATTAACATTCTTGAAGAAAATAGTATTGGCTATAATTAAGAATCATGGAGTTTAAGCTTGTAAAGAGTTGGAGAGGTTCCTCTAGCCCTAGTCCTGACCTGCCATTTTATAGCTAAAGGAACTTGGTAGTTGGAAGATTTTGGAAGAAGGTAATCATTGAATTGGACTCCAAGGAACATGGAGGCTCAGGTGAGGAGAAGGATATTAGACTTAGGGGAAAGACCTTTGCAAAGGCATTGAGGAATGATCATAGTGTGTATAGAGGGTTTTGAGGTGATTTCATTGATTGGAATGAAGCCTGTATCTGACAGAATGGTGGAAATTAAACTTGGGTTAGACAATGAATTCCAGCTTTAAAGTTAGTAAAGTATTTTGACTTATCTCATTACATCCTTGGTAAAGTGATATTATCTCCACATTTACAGAAGAGCTAGTTGAAGTTTGAGGATGTTAAACATCTTGCCCAAGATCTTGGTTAGGTGTAGAACTAGGACTTGAAACGGAGATTTCTGGCCTTCCAGCCTGTTCTTTCCATGGTGCCATTATTAGAGATATTGCACACCTAACAGTGAAACTCGAACTTGATCTAGAGGAGGCCATTTAGGTTCCTAAGCAAGAGATTGAAATGAAGTTTTAAGGAAGATCATACAGAATCATAGAGCCACGAGCCACTTAACATATCTTGCCTATTATATTTATTTATCACATGAATCAATGGAGACCTAGAGATGTTCAGTGTAGCTTATCGGTGGAAGAGTCTTCTGATCAGTTTATGATTTTTTTTTTTAATATTATGTTTTCACGTCTGATTAGTCTGAAGGACTGAATTAGAAGGGGACACCAAAAGGGGTCATTGCCAAGTGTGATCCTATGTGTTAACTGATTAATTGGTTTCTTAATATCTACTTGAGATGCTGAGAGAACATTTCTGAAGCCATGGTTAGGCTTAGGAGAGAGTGCAAGAGCATAGAAAGAGCACTGGAGGTTCATTTATCATCCTTGGACTAGGGTTGCCAGATTTGGCAGATAAAAATATGAATAATTTTTTAAATATAAGTATGTATCAAATGATTCATTGACTTGCATATACTAAAACATCATTTATTGTGTGTTTGAAGTTCAAATTTAACTGAATTTCCTGTATTTTATTGGACAATCCCATCTTGGGATTGTGTATAGGGGAACCTGGCTGCAAAGCTATTGGAGTCATCAAGGTGTTGATAGATGGAGCCTGTACTGAGCTAGTGGCACTAGAAATACAGTGGAACATAGCAGCATTTCTGAGATAATTAATTGACTGTATTAAATAAGAGAAAAGAAATGGCTAACTTCGAATGTTGTGAGACATGACCACTGCGAACATAGGGGGTTTTGTTGAAGGAAATTGATGCCTTTGGGTAGGAAATATGAAGGCTTTACTTAATAGACATGTTGAATCTAGTTTCAGTAGAAAAATTAGACAAAGATGTGATAAACCATTTAGAAAATCTGTACATAATACAGATTGAAAATCTGATATGCTCCAATGAGCGTTTCTTTTGAGCATTATGTCAGTGCTCAAAAAATTAAGAATTTTCGAGCATTTTGGATTTTGAATTTGCAGATCAAAGATATTCAACCTATAAGTACTCATACTGATGACATAGAAATATTTGTAGAATGATATACACTAAAATATTAAATGTTTTCTGGTTGGAATTTTACAACCAATTTTTTTCTCATCTATATTTAAAAATAATAAGTAGTGTTATATTTGTAATAAATAATTTTGTTGTTTATTTGTTGGGGTGGTGGTGGTGAGGTAAGAAGATTTAGAGTACTTGAAAGAAAAAGTAGTATTTTCATAATTAGGTTGAGAAAGAAAGCACTGCTTTTATTTCAGAATAGAGTAATATGGTTGGGAGAAGGGGAGGGCTTCAGTGGGATATCTCAGATGGCCATTGGAAGGTTTATTTGGCAATTGGGAAAGAATAGGGAGCTTTCTGTGTTTAAAAACGATGAGGGAAGTGTTGAGATTTTGGAACAATTTGACCCTTTTTTTGTTTTTAGATTGATTTGGTCTGTCTTTTCTGTATATTCATTTGTATAACTTTTGTGTTTTTCTACTTCCCACACACCCCTGCCAATTTAAGAGTTTTGCCTTAAAATAACTTGCTATTAATTTTTGGTTTTATAGATTTTATAACCTGACTTTGGAAATGCCATACTTTGCTTGTAGGTCAATTATAGCTTCTATTTATGGAACAAAAAAATGATGACCACAGACAAACCATGGAAATTTTCTTCAGTTAGAGTTCTGGTTGTGGATGAAGGGAGTTTGGTATCTGTAGGTATCTTCAAATCGGTCTTAAATTTATTGTGTGAGCACTCCAAACTTTCTAAGCTTATTATCCTTGGTAAGTTAAAATATTGTTGGAATTCTGGTGTTTATTTCAAAATATTGTGGTTAGTTGGTTGTTTACACCATCTTACCACACCATTTCCTAAAGGCGAAAAACCGTTTTTCAGAACTGATACCAAAGCTACGCTAAGTTAAGTCTGACCACCCTCCTAATCAGCTTGGGTTGTTTTGTTTTAGTCAGGATAATAGCAAGCTAGGATGTGAATGAAATAGGGTTGTGATGGGTTACTGCCAATCACCTAAATGATGGCTATTAAAATAGTAAAAGTGCCACAGATTCAGAGTAATCAGGATGTGGATCATTTGGAAATAATAAAAAGTTTGAATTATAGACCACTTAAAAGTAATTTTATGATTCTAAGCTAATAACTCAAATTAGACCTCACCAGCCTCTTAGGTCCTTCCAATTCTGATAAGATTCAGTTAGATTCTTTTGGGTAGTCATGCTCTGTAGATCATATGATTTAAGGGCAAAAAAATAAAATCATAATTGAAGAATCATGTTGTATATAAAAACTATTTTTTTTTAGGTATTGGAGGATGTCTTTTAAGCAGTTCTATTAATGGCTTAAGCCTTCTCTCTGCTTTCCCCAGTACATGTTTTTCTTATATTTAGGGCTTATTTGGTGCAAGCAAAAAAGAATTTTTAATAGAGTAGAACATCACCATTAGAGTACTGAAATGGATCTGTTATCAAATGCATTTAGTTGGTTTGTTTTATATTTTGTACATTTATTTTATGTATTTGAGGCCATGGATTCTTCCATGTTCAGTAAGACAATGAATGTGATTGAAAAAGGAACTAACTACAAATGTCTAAGGCCTATTTTCTTGTCCTAATATATTGACTAAAACATATGCCTCTACCCAGTTTCCCTGTGGTTATAGGTATGAAAGATGTTCAATTTAGATTTTGTTACCTTATCGTGTTATTACTATTTTTATATCTTATACTGTTTAAATGTTATTTTTTTGTTAAATATTTAACTTTAAACTCAAATAATTTTAAACAATCTTGGAGATATTTTTTTTTTCTCAGAGTAAGTCTTTATGATATATATCAGTGGAGAGAAATAAAAATAATTTCTAAATTTTAGCATCCTGGTTACCTAAAACCTGTATCTATTTTTTTTTTTAATCTTTTAGGTGATATTAGACAGTTACCCAGTATTGAACCTGGTAACTTGCTGAAAGATCTTTTTGAAACTCTTAAGTCAAGAAATTGTGCTATTGAGCTAAAGACAAACCATAGAGCAGAATCTCAGCTAATTGTGGACAATGCTACAAGGTATAATATTACTAAGTGTTTGCATTTTCTGTCTGTTGTATTAGAAATAAAAAAAAATGGCTTTTGAATTAGAATGATTTAGTACAATACATTTACTATCCCTTTTAGCAAAACTCTTCCATCCTTGAACTATAAACCTTTTGCCCCACAGTTAGAAAAGCACAGTTAATGTTTTTCATTACTGGTCCAGCATAAGTTATTATTGAAATTTAAAAATGGATGAGGTTTCCTGATTTCAAAAGGGTGTATATGAATTAAAATTGTATTAAGCTTAAGTACTAGGATAAGCCCAAGGGGAATGGAAATTTGAAAATAAGTTCATTCACATTCAAGGGAGAATTGGGGAAGAAATATCCTCTAATTTTTGTGGGAGAAAGCTGAAAGCAAAATAATTGAATGTGGTATTTCACTCCTAGATGAATCCTGGAGGCACCCATGGTGTATTACTTCCCGTAAATAGAAAAGAACCCTTCTCTTCCCTTCCTCTTTGTATGAGCCTTTGTAGTTATCCTCTGTCAGCTCAGACATTTGGTTTCTCCATAATCCATACATTTGAGAAATCACAATCATTATTATTTCATGCCATTTGTTTTATTACAGTCATGTGCCACATAATGTTCAGTCAGCAACAGACCGCATCTGTGACAGTAGTCCCATAAGATTATAAAACTATAATTTTACTGTACCTTTTCTATGTTTAAATATGTTTATGTACACACATACTTAGGATTGTGTTACAATTGCCTACAGCATTCAGTACAGTAAAACATGCTGTGTAGGTTTGTAGCCTAGGAGCAATAGGCTGTGCCATGTAGCCTAGATGTGTAGTAGGCTGTACCATCTAGGTTTGTGTAAATGCACTCTATGGTGTTCACAAAATAATGAACATTACCCAATGATGCATTTCTCAAAACATATCATTAATTGATGTGACTGTATTAAAATCTCTAGATATAATGGGACCTTTGAATACTGAGTCTATGTTAGTCATTGGATCAAAATATATCTCTGGTTTTGTTTGTTGGTTGGTTAGTTGGTTTGTTTTTGAAAGAGTCTTGCTATGTCGCCAGGTGCCAGGCTGGAGTGCAGTGACATGATCTCGGCTCACTGCAACCTCTGCCTCCTGGCTTCAAACAATTCTCCTGCCTCAACCTCCTGAGTAGCTGGGGCTACAGGCGTGCGCCACCATGCCCAGCTAATTTTTGTATTTTTAGTAGAGACAGGGTTTCACCATGTTGGCCAGGTTGGTCTCAATCTCTTGACCTCATGATCTGTTCGCCTCAGCCTTCCAAAGTGCTGGGATTACAGGCGTGAGCCACCGCACCTGGCCAGCTATTAGTTTTAAACAGCCAAAGCCAGGTACCGTGGCTCATGCCTGTAATCCCAGCACTTTGGGAGGCCAAGGCAGGCAAATCATTTGAGGTCAGGAGTTCGAGACTAGCATGGCCATCATGGTGAAACCCTGCCTCTACTAAAACTACCAAAAATTAGCTGGGCATGGTGGCACTTTCCTGTAATCCCAGCTAGTCAGAAGGCTGAGGAAGGATTATCGCTTGAATCCAGGAGGCAGGGGCTGCATGAGCCAAGATCACACCACTTCATTCCAGACTGGGCAACAGAGCGAGACTGTGTGTCAATAAATAAGTAAATAAATATAAGTACATACATAAACAGCCAAAATAATAGGTGTCTGTGAACCTGGTTAGTTCCTCTGGAGTCACACATTCAAGCACCAGTTGATCTGCAGACGCCAGCCTCTTACACATTTGGATTTCTCGTGCAATTCATCTGTCACTTTTTGACATGTGGTCGATTTTCTGATAATTGAAGTTTAAGAGGAATTTGTAGAAAATGGATCTTTGTACTAAAGGTGTAAGGCAATAACACACAAATGAATTTTTTTCA
>CAUYQU010059678.1:0-12852 GCA_963574635.1 Cheracebus regulus
GTCATCTGTATCAGGGACCTGCTTGTAGTCTGCACCACCCCGCCCCACCCCCAAAATATCCTTATCTCTTTCTCTCTCTCTCTCACACAGAGAAACTAAGTGGTGATGGATGTGTTCATTATTTTGACTATAGTAATCAGTGCACAATATATATCAAATCATCACATTGTATACCTTGAATATATACGCTTTTTGTTCGTCAATTAAATATTTCAAAAGAAAAGTAACAACAATATACCCAGGCTGTTTCTTCCAGCCAAGCTTTTACTGATGCCTGGGTCCACCTAGACCTACTGAATGAAAATCTGAATTTTAAGTAAGAAAACCACAGGAAATTATTGTGCATACTAAAATGGGCAGCTCACTCAAGTGTTCTAAAGCCCCAGCTCCTTTGCTTGGCATTACAATCCCTCTGCAGTCTGGTTTCCACACCTTCAGCTTTTTACAATTCCTAATAGTCCTTTAAAAGTTGGCTGGGGGCGGCGGCTCATGTCTGTAATCCCAGTACTTTGGGAGGCTAAGGCGGGCGGATCACGAGGTCAGGAGATCGATACCATCCTGGCCAACATGGTGAAACCCTGTCTCTACTAAAAATACAAAAAAATTAGCTGAGCATGGTGACGAACACCTGTAGTCCCAGCTACTTGGGAGGCTGGAGCAGGAGAATGGCTTGAACCCGGAAGGCGGAGGTTGCGGTGAGCCGAGATTGCACCACTGCACTCCAGCCTGGGTGACAAAGTGAGACTCTGTCTCAAAAAAAAATAAATAAATAAAAAGACCAGGCCAATTGCTTTGAGACCAGGAGTTCAAAATCAACCTTGGCAATACGGCAAAATCTCGTCTCTACAAAAAATACAAAAATTAGCCAGATGTTGGTGGCACACCCCTTTAGTCCCAGTTACTCAGGAGGCTGAGACTGGAGAATCACTTAGGCCTGAGGAAGTGGAGGTTGCAATGAGCCAAGATCGTGCCACTGCACTCCAGCCTGGGTGACAAAGCAAGACCCTGTTTCAGGAAAAAAAAAAATAGGCTGGACGCAGTGGCTCATGGCTGTAATCCCAGTGCTTTGGGAGGCTGAGGCGGGTGGATTACTTGAGGTCTGGAGTTCGAGACCAGCCTGACCAATGTAGTGAAACCCTGTCTCTACTGAAAATACAAAATTAGCTGGATGTGGTGGTGCATGCTTGTGATCCCAGCTACTTGGGAGGCTGAGGCAGAATTGCTTAAACCTGGGAGGTGGAGGTTGCAGTGAGCAAAGATCGCACCATTGAACTCCAGCCTGGGCAACGAGAGTGAAACTCCATCTCCAGAAAAAAATAAAAATAAAAAGAAGAAGTTTATAAGCAACAATTCAGCAAACAGACTCTTTTTAAAAAAACAATGTGGCCAGGCGCCATGGCTCAGGCCTGTAATCCCTGCACTTTGGGAGGCTGAGGCAGGCAGATCACTTGAGGTCAGGAGTTTGAGACCAGCCTACCCAACATGGTGAAACCCCGTCTCTACTAAAAATACAAAAATTAGTTGGGCATGATGGCATGTGCCTGTAGTCCCAGCTACTCTGGAGGCTGAGGCAGGAGAATTGCTTGAACTCAGGAGACAGAGGTTGCGGTGAGCCGAGATCACGCTACTGCACTCCAGTGTGGGATACAGAGTGAGACTCTGTCTCAAAAAAATAAAAATAAAAAATAATAATGGCTTTGGCCAAGCATGGTGGCTTATACCTGTAAACCTAGTACTTTGGGAGGCCAAGGTGGGCAGATCACTTGAGCTCAGGAGTTTGAGACCAGCCTGGGCCAACATGGCGAAACCCCATCTCTAATAAAAATAAAAAAATTAGCCGGGTGTGGTGATATGCATCTGTAATCGCAGCTACTTGAGAGGCTGAGGCGGGAGAATTGCTTAAACCTTGTAGGCGGAGGTTGCAGAGAGCTGAGATCATGCCACTGCACTCCAGCCTGGCAACAGAGAGAGACTCTCCAAAAATTAAAAAACAAAATAATAATAATAACGGCTTTGAGATATAATTTGCATGCCATAAAATTCATCCATCTAAAATATACAATTTGATGGTTTTGAATATATTTACAGTTATGCCACCTCATCACAACCAATTTTAGATCATTTCCATCATCCAAAAAAGAAAGCCCATATCCATTAGCAGTTACTCCCCATTTCCCTCAAGCCACCATTCTTGGACCACGAGGAATCTGCCTTCTGTCTCTATAGATTTGCCTGTTGAGACTTGTCATATAGAAGGAATCCTACAGTATGTGGCCTTTGGTGACTGGCGCCTTTCAGTCAGCATCATGTTTCCCAGGCTCCTCGTGTGGCAGCGTGTGGCAGTACTTCATGTTTATTCATTACTGAGTAATATTCCACTGTATGGATGGACCACATCTTGTTTATTCACTCCTCTGTTGACGCGCATTTGGGTTGTTTCCACTTTTTGCCTATTCTGAATCATGCTACTTTAAACGTTTGTATCCAAGAGTATGTGTGAACATTATGTTTTAATTTCTCTTGGGTTTTTCAATTCCCCCTAAGAATAGAATGGCTGGGTCATACAGTAACTGTATTTAACTTTTTAAGGAGCTGCCAAGTTATTTTCTACCACAACGACACCATTTACAATCTCTCCCACAGCGTAGAAGGGTTCTGATTTCTCCACATCCTCACCAGCACTGCTTGGTGTCTGACGGTTTGTTGATGGCCATCCCAGGGGGGAATGAAACGTGTCCCACTGTGATTTTGACTTGCATTTCCACCATGATTCATGATGTTGAGCACCTTTTCATGAGCTGATTTGCCATTTGTAAGTCATCTTTCTTCTTTCAACGTTAGGTTGTCTTTTTATTGCTGAGATGTAAAAGTTCTTAATATATTCTGGCTGCAACTCCCTTATCTGATATATGATTTGCATATATTTTCTCCCATTCTGTGGATTGTCTTTTCACTTTTTTGATGATGTCTTTTTAGAACAAAAATTTTAATTTTAATGGAATCCAATTTATCTTTGTTGTTGTTGGTGGTGGTGCTTTTGGTATCGTTATTTAAGAAATGAGGCCGGGCGAGGTGGCTAACACATGTAGTCCCAGCACTTTGGGAGGCTGAGGCGTGTGGATCATGAGGTCAGGAGATCAAGACCATCCTGGCCAACACGGTGAAACCCTGTCTCTACTAAAATACAAAACATTAGCTGGGCGTGGTGGTGCACGCCTATAGTCCCAGCTACTCAAGAGGCTGAGGCAGGAGAATCACTTGAACCCAGGAGGTGGAGGTTGCAGTGAGCGGAGATTGCGCCACTGCATTCCAGTCTAGCGACAGAGCAAGACTCTGTCTCAAAAAAAAAAAATTATTGCCTAATCCAAGGGCATGAACATGTTTTTCTTTTTCTTTGTTTGGTGAGACAGGTCTCACTGTCCCCAGGTTGGAGCGCAGTGGCACGATTTCAGCCCACTGCAGCCTTGACCTCCCGGGCCCAAGCAACCGTCCCACCTCAGCCTCCCAAGTAGCTGGGACTGCAGGTGCACGCCACCACGCCTGGCTAATTCTTGTATTCTTTGTAGAGATGGGGTTTTGTCATGTTGCCTAGGCTGCCACAAATATTCACTCTTATTTTTTTCCGAGTTTTATAGTTTTAATTTTCATTTGGGTCTTTGGTCCACTTTGAGCTACTTTTTACATTTAATATGAGGTAGGGATCCCACTTCCTTCTTTTGCATGGGGCTAGCCAGTTGTCCCAGTACGCATATGTTGGAAAGACTATTCTTTCTCCAGTTAATTATCTTGGCACTCATTAAAAATCAACTGACTGTAAATGTGAAGGTTTATTTTTGAACTCTCAATTCTACTCCTATAGGTCTTTCTTTATGCCTACAAGATTTAAAGTAAGCTTTGAAATTGGGAAGTGTGAGTTCTCCAACTTTGTTCTTCTTTTTGAAGATTGTCTTGGCTGTTCTGAGTCTGTTGAATTTCCATATGAATGTCATGATCAGATTGTCAATGTCTGCACAGACTCTATCTGGGATTTTGAGAGAGACTGTTCTGAATCTATAGATCAAACTGGAAGTATTGCTATCCTAATAATACTAAGTCTCCTGATCAATGAACATGGGCCGTCATTTTGTTTACTTAGGCCTTTTTTCACTTCTTTCCACAATATTTTGTAGTTTTCATGCCAGACACAGTGGCTCATAATCCCAGCACGTTGGGAGGTTGAGGTGGGTGGATCATTCGAGGTCAGGAGTTTGAGACCAGCCTGGCCAACATGGTGAAGCCCCATCTCTACTAAAAATACACAACTTAGCCAGACGTGGTGGCAGGCACCTGTAATCCCAGCTACTCAGGAGGCTAGGGCAGGAGAATTGTTTGAAACTGGGAGGTGGAGGTTGCAGTGAGCCGAGATTTCCCCACTGTACTCTAGCCTGGGTAACAGAGCAGGACTCTGTCTCAAAATATATATATATATATTTTGTAGTTTTCAGAATGTAGGTTTTGTACTTGCACTAAATTTGTTACTATTTATTCTTTTTAATGCTATTAGAAGTGGAGTAGTTTTCTTAATTTCATTTTTGCAATGTTCATTTCAAGTGATACAAGTACACTTTTTGTGTATTGATCTTGTATCCTGCAACCTTGCTGAACTCGCTTATTAGCTCTAATGGTTGTGTGTGTGTGTGTGTATTTTTTAGGATTTTCTATATATAAGAATGTGTTATCTGCAAGTACATAGTTTTACTTCTTCTTTTCTGATCTTGATACATTTTATTTAATTTCCTTGCCTAATTGTCCTGGCTAGAACCCCCAGTACAATGTTGAATAGACGTGTCAAGAGTGGCATCCTTGTTTTGTCCCTGATCTTAGGGGGAAAAAAGCATCCAGTCTTTCACCTTTAAATATGATGTTAGCAGTGGGTTTTTCATAAGTGGACTTTATCAAGTTAAGGGAGTTTTCTTTTATTTTTGGTTTGTTGAGTGTTTTTCTAGTCATGAAAGTGTGTTGGTGCCTACCAGTAAGGCAGAGATTTTAGTCCCTATTTTATATACATATTAGTAAACTAGGGCCAAAAAATGCTAGAGCAATTTTGGAAAATAGGAATAAGTATGAAGAAGGAATAAATAGTACTATGAATGCCATCTTTCAAAGATAAACCACTCTTAACCGTTGGAAGGACATCTTTCTAGACCTTCTTCTAGGCATTTTTAGAAAATTGTCTGCACACACATAGACTACCTTAGTTCTCTGCATAATGTGTCCAGAACATCAAGGGAAGGATTTTCTCAGCCAGAGCTGAGCAAAGATGAAGGGGTCTGCCTTGGTGGTAGTGAGTTCCTTGTCGGTGGGATCCTGTGAGCACAGCAGCTTGTCCACACGATGTAACAAGGCATCTCCTGGGGGATGTTTTAGAGCCAGTCTTCTCTCCTGGCTGTGAGACTATTCAGGGTTAGGGCCAGGCTGAGTCATCTGACTTTCTTGTGCCCAGCTCAGAGGAGACGTGGAGTCAGTTTGATTAATTGATCAGCATGAGCTGAGGGACCCAAAAGGGAAATGAGAAAGAGCTGAGCCTACAGCTTCTCTGGGCTGGTCTCTTTAGGAAAAGGCATTAGGACAGAAGTGTCCTGGTGTGGCTCTGCACTCAGTAGGCAAGTCCTTGCCTTTCCCAGGCCTCCATCTCGCTGTCAGATGAGCATTGAGCCAATTTCCCCTACAGGCCCTTCCGAGATGGACTGGATGAAACTCTGGGCCTTGATGCCTGAAAGACCCAAGAGTTGGGACCTTCTCCCAGGATGGGGCCCAGCAGCCACATGGGAGTCCCCAGCCAACGTGTCGGCATTGCTGCTGTGTAAAATACTGTGTGCTGCACAGCAGTGCACCTGCGTGGAAGGAAGACTTGGTGACCTGGCCTTGAGGAACTCCCTGTCATTGGACAATGAAGTGGCCTAAGGAAAAGGTTCTGGAAAGGTGGGCCAGCTTGGTGGGCTGTGGAGCTCCTGGAGCTCTGGCTGGGAGTTGGAGACTTGGGAGTCCAGTCTCTGCCACTCTCCTGCTTGCTGAGTGTCCCGGGAAGGCCCCACTCCTCTCTGTCCCTCCTGGCTCTGAGTCTGTGACCCCGTGAGCTTATCCAAGGCTCTTAACGATTGCTGAGCAGTCAGTATGCTCTGGTGCCAGTAGCTGCAGAATTGAGCCAAAGGATGAGGCTCAAGGTGGAGGAAGCAGGACTCAGAGAGGCAGCTTGTTCCAGGAGGAGGGGGAGCTATCTTCGGGCCCCGCAGACCTGGCTGGGCACTCAAAGGCTGGATTCCCTCTCTCTCTAGCTTGTTTGAAGAGTGAATGAGTTCACATCTGTCAAGTGGTTGGCACATAGAGGGGCTCAAAAAATTCCCGTTGTCATGAGCAAGGCCTGGAAATTGGGGAGACCAAGGGAGGTCCTTGGCCAATGGATGAGGGTAGGTGGCATGGACTGGAGAAGGTGTCTTGACCTCGGGGCGATGGCCTTCCTTCGGGCAGCCCAGGCCCAGGTCAGCTGGCAGGGTCATGTACTGTCTCTGCTTCTGGCAACAGCAGGATTTTCCCTCCCTAATTGTCAACCTACTTGGACAGGTGCTAAAAGTAATGGCTGTTCCTGGGCATATGTCCAATTGTCAAGAGGGCACTGTGGAATTAATGATTTCATTAGCACATGAAGCTCACAGAGAGAAATTAAGAAGAAAGAGATTTGCAGGCTATGGGAAGGAGGTCATGTTGGGGGCACTTCTGGGTACCGAGCTCTGAAACGTGTGCTGGAGCCTCCCCTTGCTGCATGGGCGTAAGAAGAACTGAAACAGCCTCAAACATTCCTCACACACAGTGGGGAGGGACGGACTGCTCCACTGAGGAATTAGTAGACGGAGGCTCAAACATTCCTCACACACAGTGGGGAGGGACGGACTGCTCCACTGAGGAATTAGTGGACGGCATCCTCCCCGCTGCCCTCTGTCCGTGGTTCTCCAGGGTCACCAGATGCTGCCACTCCTGGTTTCTCGTGTCCTCATCAGCACAACCCTATGTGTGGCCATGGTTTTCCATTTTTTAGCTGAAGACATCGAAGCCCAGAGAGGGCATGAGACTTGTCTAAAGCTGCACAGCCAGGATTTGGTTTTGTATGTGTGTGTGTGTTTTTTTTTTTTTTTTGAGGCAGGGTCTCTGCTCTGTTTCCCAGACTGGATTGCAGTGGTGTGATCACAGTTCACTCACTGCAGCCTTGACTTCCTGGGCTTATGTGATTCTCCCACCTCAGCCTCCTGAGTAGCTGGGACTATAGGCATGTGCCACCACATCCAGCTAATTTTTGGATATTTGGTAGACACATGGTTTCACCATGTTGCCCAGGCTCATCTCAAAGTCCTGGGCTCAAGCCATCTGCCTGCCTTGGCCTTCCAAAGTGCTGGGATTACAGGCATGGACCACCACACCATGCCTCAGAGCCAGAATTTGAATCAAGGTACCAGGTCCTGGGTAGGCAAGCTGGGATGTGCTGCCTAGTGAGGCCTCTGCCCAAGATAGCATGGAGTGGTTTGAGCACTGCCCTGGGCATCCTGAGACCAGACCCACCCCCAATAGCCATGTGTCACCAGGCAAGTCAGGCCATCTTCCCAGGACTGCTTCCCCACTTGTGCCATGGAACTTGATTTCAGATCACAAGGAGAATGCTCAGGGCGCTGGTCTAAATGGGAAGTCCTCGAATGAAAATACTCACACCTGAGTCCTACGACATACCAGGCCCTCACTCTAGCACCACATTTGACCCACCCACCAATGGGGGAGCCATCATCCCATCTTACAGAGTAGAACCCCAGACTCTGTGAAATGGCCTGCCCAGGGCCCCAGTGGGAGCATGGTTGCATGGGTTTTGGAACTCAGCTCTGGGAACTCCGGAATCCTTGCTGTCAACACTCTGGGCCTCACCATCTCTCTTTTTTATTTTTTCTTTCTGAGACAGTCTTGTTCTGTTGCCCAGGCTGGAGTGCAGTGGCTCGATCTCAGCTCAGTGCAACCTCCACCTCACAGGTTCAAGCGATTCTCATGTCTCCGTCTCCTGAGTAGCAGGGACTACAGGTGTGTGCCACCATGCCTAATTGTTTTTTCTTTGTATTTTAGTAGAGACCGTGTTTTGAAATGTTGCCCAGGCTGGTCTCAAACTCCTGAGCTCAGGCAATCCACCCACCTCGGGCACCCAAAGTGCTAGGATTACAGGTGTGAGCCACTCTGCCCAGCCTGGGCCTCACCATCTTTTGAGTCACTAGCTTCCTGAGACTCAGTTTCCCCATCAGTAATAGAGCAGCGTGTGCCTGCTGTACTCTGGACACTCCGGGTCACAGGGTACCCTGGAAACCCCAGGCCCTGTGGGGATGGCTGCAGTACACACCACCCATGTCCTGCTTGGCGAGGGGCGGTGTCTGGCCCCGTGGAGTCTGCTCCTGGCAGTCTGCCCTGCCTGGGGCTTAGTGACTTCCCCTGGGGCTGCTCTCCACCTCCCACCCTTTGCTTCCTAGCTGGAGACCCCACCTACTTCTCCACTGGGGGCTCAGGCCCTGGCTTCTCACCCTGGGCCCCACCTCAAGTTGCTCCCATTGTAGAGGCTGCGGCGTGACTGACACAGGAAACCATGGATGATGGTAAAGTGCCAGGCCCTGGTGAGGATACCAGCTCAGCTGCACACGGCCCTTCACAGTTTGCAAAACCCATCTCCTGACCATTAGTGCTTTTTATTCCTCAGAAGCCAGGAGGGCTGGGAGGAGGGCCCTCTCTCTACAGATGAGGAAACTGAGGTCTAGAGTGTGAAGCAACTTTCCTCCAGCCAGTGGTACTGGCAGGTTGCAAACAGGCTGACTTCCAATTCAGGGTCTCAGCTCAACTTGCCATGTGCCCTTCATCTCAGGAGTCTGGGACAGCAAAGTTCTGAGGCTCAGAGGGTGGCCGAGGGCATGGGCTTTGCAGTTGGGAGGACACGAGTTCAAAACCTGGCTCTGTGTGACCTGGGGCAATTGACTTCACCTCCCTGTAGAATGGGGTGAAAGAAGGAGCTTCCCCCCAGGGCTGTGTGCTTAAACAGTTAATGTGCCTGAAGCACTGCGGTGCTGGCCATGGTGAGCAGCGTCCCCACCCATCCTGGGTGCTGCAGCCCCCGGGGAGCTCTTCAAATAGCAGCCCGGCCGCCCTCAGAGAGGCTGACTCCATTGCTCAGAGGTGGGGTCTGTGTGTGTAACTCAGGGACTCCGGGTGACTCTAATGGGCAGCAGCGGCGGGGGGTGTTCTGCTATACAGGGTGCATGTGCAGATGGGTAAACTGGGTCTCTGAGGGGCAAAGTGACCCCAAAGGACCCACAGGTCCTCTGGGCTCCTGTTCCTGCATCTTCCATGACTTGGCTGCCCTCCGATGACTGGCTCCTGAGGATGCTGCCAGGCAGGCAGGGGAGGCGGGGCTCAGGCTTGCTGGGCTGGCATGGCTGGGCCTCTCCTTGGGGACTTGATTTCCCCTCCTCTAGATTATAACCAACCTTCGCTTCCCTGCCTCAGGGGTAGACAGGGTGGCTCTGTTGGGGCCAGTCTGACCTCTTGGAGCCTCAGTTTCCCCAGCTGTGAAGTGAGGTGTTGCAGAGATGTGGCCCAGCTCGGCCTGGCTCTGTCCAAGGCTCTGAAGGTGGACAGCAGCCATGGGCTCCGACCCGCAGCTCCTCCTTCCCTGTAGCCTCCAGACCAGGGGATTTTCTGGACTTGCAGGCTCCTGCTGGGAAACTTGAGGCGGCGGAGGGTCCCCGGCACGGCCACCCCGTCCTCTCTCCTGGGCTGCCAGGTGGCAAGTCTGCCCGCCCCAAGCCCCCGAGTAAACATTTCGGCAACGCCTCCAGCCTTGGGCACCTGCTTTCCCTGCAAACATGAAACTGGATCACCAGGATGCCTCTGTCCTATGTCCAGCCTTACTGCTGCCTGCGTGGGTGAGAGGGGGCTGTTGAGAGGTCTGAGCAGTTGTGTGGTCCAAGCCCAGACCCAGTGACACAACTGCTTCAGTTTCCTGGCCACACTTGCTCCCCCTGCCCCAGGGACAGGGAGCTCCTTTGCATCCTAATAGTCCCAGGGCCACTGAGCACAGTCACCTCTTCTCCAGGGCACCCTGCAGAGCTCTGGGGTTAGGGCCAGGGTCCCTGAGTCTCCTGTGTGCCCAACACCATGGGCTATGAAGTTAGCCGGCCCCTCCCTGTCCTTGCCCTTGTTCTGCACATTCTCTTGTCACCAGCAAATGAACGCAAAGAAACCATTATGAATCCCAGCTGTGCACCAGGCCCTCTGCTGGGCATTGGGGATACAGGGCCACCAATGTGGTCCCTGCTGTGACAAGATAGTCACGCAGTAAAGAGGGACTCAGGCCCCAGACCCTCCTGCAAGGAGGCCCCAGCCTAGAGGAGCAGAGCCTGCCCCAGCTGCCAGGCAAGCGAGAAATCCCAGCCCAGCCGCACTGGGACTGTTTGAATTCATTTCTGGAAAAAGTCAAACATCCACACAAGCGCTGTAGAGAACAGTCTCGGAGCCCCAGAGACCACCCGGGAGGCCCAGCCTCCAGTGCCGCGTCTCCTTCATGCCTTCGGTCCCCTCCAAACCATAGGGCTGCCCGGGTTCTTTATTCTGCCCTAAAATTAATGCCACCAGACCCGAGTCCAGCCCCGCAGCCGGGCTCCCCACCCCGCTGAACGGAGAGAACACACCTGGGGACAGCGTAGCCTGGACAGGGCTGTCTAGAGGCGCGTGTGTCTCCTCCTTGGCCTCCCACGCCCTTCTGCAGGATCCTGTTGCACCAGGCCTGGGGCCGCAATTAAATCATGTGTTGGCACAGCAGGGCCGAGGCGGGCTGGCAGCTCCTTCCCAATGCACATTTGATTGCATTTCCCCTGGGGACCTGACCACTTAGAAACCTATAAATCCCTGGCAGGGCTGCCGGCCTAGGCGAGTATATAAATCAGGACTTGTAAAAGCCTAATGGTCCCCTCTAGGCGGGTGAGACGGGTGTGTGCCAAGAATCCTCAGGCGGCGCCCCAGGACCCAAGTCTCAGTCTGGAGCTGCAGATGGGCAGGGGGCAGGCCAAGCGCCAGTGCCACAGACCTGCTCTGGAGTCCCCACGCCGCCGCCTCTCTTCAGCCTCGGGCAGGTCGCCTCCGAGAGCCTCAGTTTTGTCCTCGGTACAATGCGGTCACAACCCATGCCTTGCAGAAGGTCCTCCGCAGGCTGCACACGCCCACTAGGAGCCCACCATTGTTTTCGGGTGGGCTGAAGGGATGGGGGGACAGCGTGCAAGCAGGGCCCGAGTCCTGGGCTCTCTGCTGCCTGCACTGGCCTGCCCCCTGCTCTGAACCTCTGAGGGGCATGGGAGGGGCAGGTCCCATGCCCCTCCACAGCCGTGTCCTCCAGCCTCGTTCACAGGTGTTTGCTGCGGCCTTGCTCTGGGTGAGGGGCTGTAGGGCTGTGTCCTTGTCTCTCCGGCTCTGCTGGAGGGGATAAGAAACGAGTACTGTGCGCCGGCCGTGTGCCGGGTGCCGCTCCAGGGGCTGGGTGGTCAGCAGTGAAGAGGACAGCTCACGCCCTGCCCTCCTGGGAGGGACGTTCTAGCAGGGACCTCCCTGCTCAGCAGAGGGGCCTCCCTAGGCACAAAGCTGCGGTGTCACTCCCCTGGCCACCCCCTGGATTAGGGGGCATGGGGAGAGGCTGGAAGTGGGGCAGAAACAGTCTGTTGGGCCTGGGCTTCCATACTATGCAGTGAGGGGATGGGGCTGGTGGTCTCAGTGGGCCCTGTCAGCCCTAATGGTCTGGATCCCCTGAGAGCTCATGGGGTCCCCAAGGGCCAGCAGGAGCGGGGAGAGTCCCTAGAGGACAGGACCAGTGATGGCGAATCCCTGTGCCCAGTGTGGAGGACACCTGGACTGGGCACACAGGGCAGGAGGGGACCTAATGCCCAACATCTACCTGAGATCCTGGCAGGCGGGAGCCAGGATGAGGAGGGGTGAGGGAGGGGGAGAGGGAGAGAAGAGGAGGGGGAGAGGGAGGGAAAGGGAGGGGTCCGAAGGCCGCTTCTGCCAGGCCGGTTCTAGGACTCTCCTTTTCCACCCTTCCCTTTGCCCAGCCAAGCCACCGGGAGTGCTGTGATGCCTGGGCCAGGCCACCACCCCTCCCTGGGCCTCCAAGAAGAAGCGGAGAGTGAGGAGGGAGCAGCAGAAGGAAGAAGGAAAGCCTGTGACCCAGGGGGCACCTGCCAGTTTAAAGAGGACACTCGCAGGCATAGTCCAAGCAGGAGAAAGAGTGAACAGAGGACACAAGGGACAACAGGATGGACCCACTGGGGTGGAGGAGGGACAAGGTGAGGTGTGGGAGGGGTGGGAGGGACAAAGGGGCTTGGGTGGGGCAATGTGGAGACAGAGGGCGATGGAGGTGAAGAGTCAGAGAGGAGCGGAGAGGGATGGGGTCAGAGAAGGAAGAGAGGACGGAGGGCGACAGAGGTGAGAGGGACAGGGAGGGAGGAGAGGGAAGGCACTGGGAAGCGGGGGAGGGACAGGAAGAGGGGATGAGGGGGACAGGGAGAGAGGAGAAGGGGGATGGACAGGAGGTGGGGGGAGGACAGGGAGAGAGGAGAGGGTGGGAGGGACAGATAAAGGTGTGAGGAGGAACAGAGAGAGAAGAGGGGAGGGACAGGGAGAGAAGAGACAGGGAGGGGCAAGGAGAGAGGAGGGGGGAGGGGCAGAGAGAGGAGAGGGGGAGGCGCAGAGATGGGGGGGAAGGGAGGGAGAGAGAGGAGCAGGGAAGGGAGAGAGGAAAGGGGTAAGGGACAG
>CAUYQU010059680.1:0-44722 GCA_963574635.1 Cheracebus regulus
GCTTGCCCCGACCACGCCCTGGTCCCTCACAGCCAATCAAAACACCCTCACTCGCTGTGAAAACCCCCACCTCAGGAAGTCAAGTGTGACTTATCTGGCCCCCTTTCCTCGGACCGTAGAACCTCAACCGGGAGCTGAATACACTGGAATTTATTTTTTCTTATCGTGGCCTCAGTTTCCTCACTTTAAATTCGACAATAAACCTTACAGGATACATAGAGCATGATTTAATTTATATGCTCATCTGAAAAAGGCAAAATTATATGGCAGAAAATAGATCCATGGCTACTAGTGGTTGGGAGTGGGAGGACAGATTGAATTGAAAGGGCCACATGGAAATCTGTTTTGGGTGATGGCCATGTTCTATATAGCGATTTTAAAAAAAAAAACATGATTATGTGTTTCTGAAAACTAGTAGAACTGTATACTTAAAGGGTAAATTTTACTGTTTGTAATTTGTACCTTAAAAAGATAAATAACAGCATCTATAATAGCCAATTTCAGAGAAAAACAAGAAATTTGCTGCTAGCAGATCTGACTTCTGAATGAAGATAAAGAAAATCATTCACTACAAAGAAAAATGATACTAGAGAGAAACAGACATCAATAGCAAAACGAAATGAGACAGAAACGGCAAGTATGTGGGTAAATATAAACGATATTGATTTTCATTTTGTTTCACCACTTTTTAAAAAACGAGTATTTAAATCATAAATAAAAATATAGTCATGTGTTACTTAGCAATGAGACACATTCTAATAAATGTTTTGGGTTTTTGTTATTTCTAACTTTTAGGTTCACAGGTACATCTGTATGTTTGCTATATAGGTAAACTTGTGTCATCGGAGTTTGTTGTACAAATTATTTTGTCACCCAGGCACTAAGCCTAGTATATTTATTTTTATTATATTTATTATAAATATTACATATTATTTCATGTTATATATAATAAATATCATTATAATTAAAAATATTTGTTTTTCCTGATCCTCTCCCTTCTCCTACCCCCAACCCTCAAGTAGGCCCCAGTGGCTGTTCTTCCCCTCTTTGTGTACATGTGTTCTCATAATTTAGTTCCCACGTATAAGTGAGGACGTGGTATTTGCTTTGTGTTCCTGCATAAGTTTGTAAAGATAATGGCCTCCATCTCCATCCATGTTGCTGAAAAGGACATAGTCCTATTCTTTTTTATGAATGCAAAGTATT
This sequence comes from Cheracebus regulus, assembly GCA_963574635.1. Classification (NCBI taxonomy): domain Eukaryota; kingdom Metazoa; phylum Chordata; class Mammalia; order Primates; family Pitheciidae; genus Cheracebus; species Cheracebus regulus. The sequence goes on from CAUYQU010059680.1 coordinate 1,207, forward strand.
CCATGGTGTATATGTACCACATTTTCTATGTCCAATAATCCATTGGTGGACATTTAGGTTGATTCTTGTCTTTGCTATTGTGGTTAGTGGTGCAAAGAACATATGCATGCGTCTTTATGACAGAATGATCTGTATTCTTTTGGATATATACACAGTAATGGGATTGCTAAGTCAAATGGTAGTCTTTTTTTAGGTTGCTGAGGGACCTTGAAGAATCTGATGATTATGTGTCTTGGGGATGAACTTCTTGTGGTATTATAAATGGATATACAAATACCTCAATAAAAAAGATTATATCATTCAGAAAAAGACTCACACTTATACAATTAATTTTTAAGAAAGAGCTTAATGCCATTCAAAGAAGAAAGTACTTTGAACAAATCAGGCTGGAGCAACTTAATAAACATACAGAAAAACTAACCTTGTCCCCTTTTTGCCCAATGCACAAAAATTACTTTGAGATGGATTAAGACCTTAACATCAAAGCTAAAACTGCAAAAGTTTTTAAACGAAAACATTACCGAATATTTTGGGGAACAGAGAGTCTGCACAGACTTCTTAGAGTGGCCATTACAAAAATATACTAAGCATTAAAAAAAATTATAAATTGGACTTCATCAAAGTAAATGTCTGCTTTTCAGTAATCATCTTTATGAAAATGAAAATGCTAACCACAGAGTGAAAACTTTAGCAACAAGCATATCTGACAAAGAACTTTTGTCTAGAATATATAAATGTCTCTCAAAAATGACTAATAAAAAATGGACAAAATACTTGAACAACTACTATATAAAAGAAGATTTGTGAATAGCCAATCAGTGTATTAAAGATTCTCATGTTATTAGTCATCAGAGAAATGGAAACTAAAACCACAGTGATACAAACACTTCGGAAAACTGATTGACAATATTTTAAGCAGTTAAACACATACCACTCATTACTCTATGATTCCAATTCTTGGCATTTATTTAAACAATAAACTTTGATCATACAGACATGTGTGTTACTGATTATAGTAGTTTTATTCAAAATAGTCAAAAATGGGAAATAATTTCAAAGTCTTTCAGCAAGATGACACATAAACTGTGATATATTCATGTAATGAAGTAATATTTAGCAATAAAAATCAACCACCGATACACAAACCAACATGTATGAATCTCACAGACATAATGTTGACATTACTCAGAGTAGAATAATTCCACTCCTCTGTATTTGCCATCCCCTAAAGGAGATGTGATAATTTGCAAATGTGGATGTTTCTAGAGGAAATATACAAAATACTAAATTTTCAGGATTTCGTTTAGATGTTCTAGAACATGCAATTCTAACCCATGGCAATAGAGTTCAGAGCAGTTTTTTCTTATCTGAGGGAATATGGTTAGAAAAAGGAAGCACCAGTGTCTCTTGACCTTATCTTGAGTGAATATAAATTACATGTGTGTATATTATACGTGAATGTTTATATTACATGTGTGTATATAAAATCTCATGGAATTGTGATACAAACAGGAGACAGGAAAATACTGTGTAGAAGATGACAATTCCCTGGCAAAGGCCCCACCCTGGAAACCCACAGCCCTAAGTGGGAACAGGCTTTCCTGTTTTCACACACAAGAGTTGCCTTTGGCCCACCACATCTCCCTATCCTATACCTGTATAAACCCCAATCCGCAGGCTCTACAAGCAGATGAGCAGATGAGCGAACGAACCGAAGAGAAGAGTGCCAGAGGAGAGAAGAGAAGGACCATATGGCCATCGAGAGGAGTTCAACTGGGGATGACCAGAGAGGACGTTTGCTGCTGAGCGGCCAAACTCCAGAGGAAGATCGTCTTTTCACTCCATCGCCCTTCCAGCTCCCCATCCTTCCCATTAAAAGCCACCCCCACCACTCAATAAAATCCCCACATTCACTACACTTCAAGTCCATGTGTGACCTGATTTTTTCTGAATGCTGGACAAGAACTTGTCACATTAGCCCTCTGCCCTTGCGAAAAGGCAGAGGGTCCACTGAGTTGTTTACTGCTTAAGCCATCTGCAGACGGCAAAGCTAAAAGAGCCTACTGTAACACACACTCACTTGGGCTTTGAAGTTCTCAGACATCCACCTCTAGATGCTCCCATCGGACCAGAGCCCAAAAAAAGTGCTCACCCCAGATCCTGCACCTGCCCCTCTGCATGCCCCCTCTCCTATAAGGGGTTTGAGTGCAGGACAGACACAGACGAGCCACACCCATCACACACCCTGCGAGGAAGGTCAGGGAACTCTCCCATTTCAATTATACCCTTACAATCTGTTCATTTCACTGTATGTATATTTAACTTTAACAATATTTTTAAATTTCAAGATAATTTGTTGAGAAAATATATTTAGACCAATTAATACAGGAGGAAATTTGCCCAACATACAAGAATTTCTTTTCTTTTTTGATCTAGTTTCATTTACTTGCAAAAATCTTACAATATGTAGTTTTGAATCCTCAATAAAAATAGCCCTCTATTCTGTAGCACTGTTCTCAAAAGTTATTCAACATCATCGTAGCACGTATATTAATTTGACAGTCAATATTAGCTTTTAAGTATAATGTATATATACTATGTAACTACTATTATTCCGTATATCTAAGTTATCATTTATGTAGGAGAAGGTTATTTAATTTATTTTACTCAGAGACTTAAAAAATAGACCAGGAAGATTATTGAATAAATGCTCAAAATGCCTTGTAATCAGCAGTGTTGGATAAAAATCAGAAAAAAATTACATTAGTGGTTTGGGTAAAATGAATTCAAACCTACTTTTATATGACTTAGAGTAGAATTATTTTACTCCCCTGCATTTGACATCCCCTAAAGGAGATGTGATTATTTGCAAATGTGACTGTTTCTAGAGGAAATATCAACTATCCACAACTATTTGTGGCACTTAAGCTCAGCAGACCTAAAGACTCTTGACACAAAATATTACTGGGCATGACATCAGAAATTTAACATGACAGGTTGCTAAAAATTTAAAGGGGTATAGACTTTTTTTGTCCTGATTAGAATGCCAGCATTCATCTGTACTAGTTAATCTCAACAGGGAAAGGTATGGGGAAACTTAGATGTCTGCAGTTTTCAGAAATTGTTTCATCTATCTGTTTCCAGGATAAGTGAATTATTTATCAGTGACTCAGCACATCTCGGGTGTTTGAAGGTGTATTGCACAGATTAAAATGGTGGTTTATTTATTTCTAGAGCCAAGGAATAAATCCAATTAAAATAAGTGATTTGAAAAGATTTTTCTGTGTTATGAAAAATGTCTTTAATATAAAAATTGAGCATCTGCATTTTATGAACCACCTTGTACTTAGACTCCAGTGTATTTTCAGTACTTGCCTTTTCACATATTAAATAGCTATTAAGTGCCCATGTATTGTAAATAAAATTTAGAAGATATTAGAATACAAAATAACAATGAAAAAGAGCTGAAGCCACACTTTCTCTTTCCTAACAGAATCTCGGTTTTGTTTAGGTATGTGCTCCATCCTCGGCTCCACGTGGAATACCTGTTTGCTGATGGAATCAGAGCACAGCGTTTCTCTTGGCCATTCTTGTCCAGATAAGTCATGTAATCTAAGTTACACTGATCAGAGTTAATTATATTCATCTTTTGGAGAGATGTTATTCTGTTTGTTTCAGTGAATAAATAAAAAGTAAGCACTCCCAGTTGCCATAGGCACCCTCCTGAAAAGAAGTTGATATTTAGGAAAGCAAAGTAAAGAGATGCATATTTTACTGAATCATTGAAACACTGGTGTTTCTGTCTTTGAAGCCTGCCCTACCTCTAATTTTCCTGATATGCAAAGAAATGCATTTCCTTATGGTTTATCAAATTGAGTCGGTCTTTCTTTTCTTTTTACAATTTGTCATTTTATATATTTTAAGTTTATTTGTTTATTTTAAAGACAGCCATGCTACATCACCTAGGCTGGGGTGCAGTCGCTCCATCATGGCTCACTATGACCTCGAACTCTTGGACTCAGGCAGTCTTCCTGCCTCAGCCTTCTGAGTAGCTAGGACCACAAGCACAAAGCCACTACACTCAAGTAATTTTTTGTAGAGACAGACTCTTGCCATGTTACCCAGGCTTGTCTTGAACTCCCGGCAACAAGCTCTCCTCTTGTCTCAGCCTCCCAAAGTGCTGGAATTACAGGCATGAGCAACTGTGCCTGGATAGTTTTTCTTATCAAAAATATTCTTCTAAACCTTATGAAAGTACCTCATTATATATACTCGGGCTTTGCTTCACAGTAAAGTATTTTGTTGTTGGCCCGAGCTTTAGGCTAACATACTCATAGTTGATGGATCTTGTCTACATCACAAGCAACAGAGAAAACTTAAACATATTTTGGTTTATACAGTGTAATCCAATTCTGAAGGGGTTACCAAACTATCTTCAAGAATACAGATAGTAGCATATGTTGGTAGGTCAGTGTCACCCAAATTCTCAAAATGATAAAAAAGCCTCAGGTCTGAAATAAAGCCTCAAGTAACAAAGTCTCTCAAACGCAGAGTGTAATAATCATGAATTGAACTCAAGAAAACCGGACTAAAGTATAGCAATTTTGGAAGAATACGGATTCAAAAAGAAGTAATTTCTATTTTATCTGCTCTCTGACTATTGAATGATAATAGATACCAATGGCCTTGTTGAAGATTTCTGTCTGTTAGAGAGTTGTGGTTCAATTTCATTCGAAAGCCTGAGATAGTGGTGAAAAATAGAGAGGCGATTATCTTAAGTGTGAGAAGCACAAAAAAAGATGACCTGTGCTTAAGTTCCATCAATACAGAAATCATTTTACAATGCAAGCTTAACTTTCACAAGTTAGGAAAATGAAAATCGATTATTGTTAAGTGGTAAAGGACTTAGACTACCACCAGATGATCAGAAGAGAAGTAGATGGGAGAGAAAAAATATCCTGAAAAAAAATCCACAATCAGTGACCACTGTGGCAGAATTTCGGTATCATTATAAAAGTCCTAAGAGATAAACCGTGAAAAAAGTTGAAACTACAACAAAACCTTGCTTAATCTGCACAGCCTGAAAGATGTGTATGTGAGTTAATTGCAGGTCAAAATTATAGAATTTTTAAAAATAAAACCATATCACTGCTTTCTTTTTAAAACTTTGATTTTAACTTCTGGGGTACATGTGCAGTTTTGTTATATAGGTAAACTCATGTCATGGGGTTTCTTGTACTGATTATTTCATCACCCAGGTATTAAGCCAAGTACCCATTAGTTATTTTTTTCTGATCCTTCCCCTCCTCCCATTCCCCATTCTGCAGTACACCCCAGAGTCTGTTGTTCCCCTCTGTGTGTTATCATTTAGCTCCCACTTAAAAGTAATTTACAAAAATGAGTTCACTGGTAGATTCCCTTAAAAATAATTGTGATAAATTTAACATTGGTGTATCTGTTACTCACATGGAGTCATCTAAAATGTTCATATATCCAGGAAAACAATCCTATTAGACGTGTTAGGTATTGCCATGTAAATATGGCTGTATTTAGAATTATCTTCCATTAAGATAAGAGATGATATGCAAAGAGGTATGTATTTTGCTTGCCCAGTAACTGTTTGGGAAATATTTCCCCTTAATCTCAGTTCCTCTAGAACTTTCATCCCTCACTTTCATGCTCTATTCAACCAAATAATCTCATGTCCCTGTCTGTATTGATTGGTTCAAGTTTGCCATCTGATCTAAGCCCAACCAACAAGATTAGTCTTTGGGTCTATAACCACAACTGTCCGGAAAGTAGTCTCTCTTGCCTTGGTAGATTACATGCCTTCAAGACCATGCAAACCTGGAATGTTAAGGCTAACTTTGCCATCACATGGAGAAAAATTCCTTGACATGTATTTGTAACAGAAGCCAATTCTATATCCAGAAGTGTCCGTTATGTTGTATATCACCACACTTCTTAAGAAATCTAGTTGAATTGTGTTTCCGTCATTTGCCATCCAAAATGTCCTGACTGATACACTTGGATAGTAGCCTCCTTGTCTAAATATTTACATAAACTAAACTAGGAGCATTCACTTGAACACAAGCAGATGTAAAAATCACATCACTCTAAAGAAAAAAAAATTAATATCAAACTATATATATTAACAGAAAAACACATATAATTTCAGGAAAGTCAGGAAAAAAGTGCAAGTATGAATACAAAAGAAAGAAAAAAAGCAGTTTGACTTTTTAACAAAATGACTTTTAAGTAAAAGAATACATATGATGATTGATTAAAGGGTTTCTAATAGAACTAAAGCTTTCTATATTCTGAGGTTTATAATATGAGAGCATTCAACCTCCACCTAGCTTAACCCTTGATACAGATGCTGAAAAGACTGATGAATAAATTAATGTATGAATGAATGTGGGTATACACATGTATGAATGAAGACAATTGCAGTTTTCATGTGATCACCAGCTCTATCCATGGCTTTTCTGAGCATATTACCAGATTGTGCCTGAATCAAATAACATGCTGAAACCTGGTGTTACATATATCGTTCTTTGCTATGCATAACAAAGCACAATGTGTTGTCACCTGTCCTCTAATTCCCATTAGCTTGTCTTTTCTAGCAGAATAAAGTAGCCAAATTCCAGTGCCTTCATTGAGCTGGAAAAAGACTGTAAGGTTTTCCAAATAATTTATGTAGCTGTACTCTCAAGAAAGTGAAACATAACTCTTTACTCTTTAACGTGGAAAAGAGTACAATGGAGAAATCTGACAATACATCAGCTAGGTGATAAATCAGCAAGGATATATATAAATATATATACATACATGTATATTTATATGTATATATGTTAAATATTATACATATAAATATATACATATAAATATACATGTATGTATATATATTTCCTTTCCCCCTTCCCTTCCCATACATATATACATATACCTATATATATATATGGAAGCTTATTAAGTATTAACTTACCTGATTACAAGGTCCCACAAAAGGCTGTGTGCGAGCCTGAGGAGCAAGGAGAGCCAGTCCGAGTCTCAAAACTGAAGAACTTGGAGTCTGATGTTCAAGGGCAGGAAGCATCCAGCACGGGAGAAAGATGCAGGCTGTGAGGCTACGCCCATCTCACCTCTTCACCTTTTTCTGCTTGCTTTATATTCAGTGGCAGCTGATTAGATGGTGCGTACCAACTTAAGGGTAGGTCTGCATTTCCCAGCCCACTGACACATGTTAATCTCCTTTGGCAACATCCTCACAGGCACACCCAGGATCAATATTTTGCATCCTTCAATCCAATCAAGTTGACAGTATTAACCGTTACAACAGTGATAAGGCATGTGATTACATGTACCATGGATATGATGCAATAACAATGGCACTTGATTTCTATGATCTTTCTCCTAAAAGCCACAACACCTGTCTAATTATGAGAAAAACATCAAACTCTATTTGAGTGAAATTCCATGAAATATCTGATCAGTAGTCTTCAAAACTGTCAAGGTCCTTGAAAACAAGTTATGTATGAGAAATTGTCACAGCCAAGAGGAGCCTAAGGAGACATAACAAGTACATATAATGTGGTATCCTGAATAAGAAAGGTCCTGGAACAGAAAAAGGTCATTAGCAAAAAATAAACGCACAAAAACAAAACAACAAATAAAATCTAAGGAAATCTGAATAAAGTCTGGACAATAGTTAATAGTAATAGGTCAATATTCATTCATTAATGGTGACAAATGTTCTACACTAATGTAAGATATTAACAATAGGGGAAATTGAGTGTGGGGTGTATTGGAACTCTCTCTACTATCTTTGAAATTTATTTTCTAATCTAAACCTATTCTACAACTAAAATTTTATTTTACAAAAGATGAACATAGTATAAAAAAGAGACAGGGAGAGTCAGGCGTGGTGGGCCACACCTATAATTCCAGCAATTTGGGAGGCTGAGACAGGTGGATCACCTGAGGTCAGGAGTTCCAGACCAGTGTAGCCAGCATGGTGAAATCCTGTCTACTAAAAATACAAAAATTAGCTGGATATGGTGGCACATGTCTGTAATCCCAGCTACTTGGGAGGCTGAGGCAGGAGAATCACTTGATCCTGGGAGACAGAGGTTGCAGTGAGCCAAGATCACGCCACTGCACTCCAGCCTGAGCAATAGAGTGAGACTCCATCTTAAAAAAAGAAAAAGAGGGAGAGACAGGGAAGTGTAGGTGTAATAAATGAAAAGAAATAGAACATGTGCATTGACACCCCACAAGAATGTTGTTTAAGTACAACAAAATGTGTGCTAAGTCATGCTTTCATTTTTAAAAAATTCCTAAAATTTGCATCTACTGAGTTTAGGTAATAAAAAACACATTCCAGGCCGGGTGCGGTGGCTTATGCCTGCAATACCAGCACTTTGGGAGGCTGAGGCGGGCAGATCATGAGGTCAAGAGATCACCACCATCCTGGCCAACTTGGTGAAACCCTGTCTCTACTAAAAATACAAAAATTAGCTGGGCATGGTGGCATGTGCCTATAGTCCCAGCTACTTGGTAGGCTGAGGCAGGAGAATTGCTTGAACCTGAGAGGAGGAGGTTGCAGTGAGCCGAGATCGCACCACTGTACTCCAGCCTGGCGCCTGGCGACAGACCGAGACTCTGTCTCCAAAAAAAAAAAATCACATTCCTTTTTTCTTACTTAACTTCTAAATCATGCCTTTGTTTATCATCAGCTATTTTCTTAACTTCTTTGGTCACATCCATGTCCCTCTCATACCTGAATTCTAAAAACCTTGACAGGCCTACCTAAGGATTCCTCTGTTCTCTTCTGCCTTCCAGTCCTTTTATTTCCAGTATTTTATATTGTTTTATTTTAACACTCTCATAGCACAATGATCTGTCCTCATCCTTTATGCATTTAATTTTATTTGTCTTCACCTACTGTGAATAACCAATCCAGGAATAACCAAACATCCTGCAGCTCAATTCTATCATAAGATTTGGTCCACATCGTGCTTTATAATGAATAAAATAGTCTATTTTAAGTAACAGACTACTAATACATGTAGAAATATGGATGAATCTCCAAAACATTATATTGAGCAAAAGAAACCAAAACCAAATTGAATGTGTAATTGCAATTTATATGAAGTTCTAGAACAGGCGAATCTAAGCCGTGGTTCTAGAAATCAAGAGTGGTTACTTCTGGAGGTGGGAAATTGACTGTAATGGGGCAAAAAGGAATATTTTGGGGTACTGAAAATATTTCATAATTCATTTGGGGTAAATGTTACATGGATATATACATTTAATAAAATTTATTCAACTGTATATTTAATATTTGTCTGAATTACTTTATGTAAATTATACCTACAATGTGTAGGAATGATGACTCAAAGATCAATATTGAAGGTTATTTTACATTAATGTTAAATAATTTTTTAAATGACTATCAGCATCTTCAAATCAAAAATATGTTTCATTTTTATAGAAAATAGGAAGATGTGAAAAATCGAACCCATATTCTCACATAAGCCTAGCAGTTGGGCTATGGCCAAATAAATTCTCACCATCTCAGTTGCACATATACCTCACCACCCTGCTATGTGTCTTGCACCCAACCAGTTTCATTAATGTATGTCATTTCTGTAAGCACATAGGTCTTTGAGTTCATGACTCCAGTCATTCCCTTTCATCCATTTAGGGCTTTTTATTTGTTTGATCGTTTGGTCCAAATTCTAGTTGTTACTCCCACTGTTACTACTTTCCTTATATTTGAGCAAGCAGGCTAATCCTGAAATTACACATGCATAGCAACAAGGTATCTACAGTCTCATTGAAATGACAGATCCAAAAGTTTAGCTTATACAACAAGCAGTGGACCTAAGAAGAAAAGCAATTACCACTGACCCACAAAACCTAAAATTAGATACCTTTTTAAAGGCACAAAGATGGAATACAAATAATTTAAAATGCAGAATGCATACGCATAGTAGAAATACTACTTTACGAACAATTAACCTTTCCTGTTTTTTGAGTTTCAATTTATAAAGATATCAAATCCCAAAACCTTTATCATTAGAATCTTTGAGTGAATTTAATTCCACAGTAATCTGTTTTTTTCCAAAGGTCTTGCAATTAAGCACAGAGGATGTGAGTAATTTTATTAATGGGATTTCCTCCTAATTTAAAGCTATTTCAATCTTAAGGCTGCCTGAACACTATACAGGTAACAGATTCCTTCATGGAAAAGTGATTAAAATAGTTTAGATCAAAATAAACTTCATCTTTCATCAGAGACTAGGTATTAGATATATCCATTCAAAAGTAGAATTGTTTGGCTTACAGTCACCTGATGAGTGATATATGAAAATCATGTATTTGGCTTAGCAAGGGAATTTCATTTGGGAGACTATATTTCTCTCATTTTATTAAGTAGCATATCCAGTGAAAACTGAAACATTGTAATTACGTGATCATCCAGTTTCCTTATAAACACACTTTCAGATAATATCAAGAGGACACGATAACCAATCTAGTGGACACAGAAGCATAGCCTACTAGTAGAATGTTTTTCAAACCCATTGTCAACAAAATTTACTAGGCATGGCAAAAGAGGTTGAAGCAATGCCCAAGTTGTACATTGGCCCCTTTTAGCCACAGCTGGAGCTGTAGTGGCTGGGATACAGGGCACAAAGTCCCTAGGATACACACAGCAGTGGGGCCCTAGGCCAAGCCCAGGAAACCATTTTTCCCTCCTAGGCCTTCAGACATGTGATGGGAAGGGCTCCTGTGAAAGTATCTGACATGCCTGGAGACATTTTCCATTGTCTTGGTTATTAACATTCATCTCCTTGTTACTTATGCAAATTTCTGCAGCAGGCTTGAATTCCTCCCCAGAAAATAGGGTTTTCTTTTCTATCACATGTTCCGGCTGCAAATTTTCCAACCTTATGCTTTGCTTCCCTTTTAAATGTAAGTTTTAATTTCAGACCATCTCTCTCAAAGTTGCACAGATCTCTAGGGCAGAGGCAAAATGCCACTAGTAGCTTTGCTAATATATGGCAAGAGTGACCTTTGCTACAGTTCCCAAAGAGTTCCTCATCTCCATCTGAGACTACCTCAGCCTGCACTTTTTTGTCCATATCATTATCAGCATTTTGGCCAAAACCATTCAACAAGTCTCTAGGAAATTCTACTTTCCCTCATCTTCCTGTCTTCTCCTGAGCCTTCCAAACTGTTCCCACCTCTGCCCATTACTCAGCTCCAAAGTTGCTTCCATATTTTCAGTTTATCTTTATAGCAATATCCCACTCTATTGGTACCAGTTCTCTGTATTAGTCCGTTTTCACAATGTTATAAAGAACTTCCCTGAGACTGGGTAATCTATAATGGAAAGAGGTTCAATTCACTTACAGTTCCATGTGGCTGGGGAGGCCTCAGGAAACTTACAATCATGTTGAAAGGGGAAGCAGGCACATCTTATATGATGGGAGGCAAGAGAGAGAGAGAGATGGAGAGGGAGGGAGAGAGAGAGAGAGAGAAAATGAAGGTGGAAATACCCCTTATTAAACTATTAGATCTCGTGAGAACTCACTTACTATCATGAGAACAGCATGGGGGACACTGCCCCCATGATCCAATCACCTCCCACCTGGTCCCTCCCTCAACACCTGCAGATTACAATTTGAGATGTTATTTGGGTGGGGACACAAAGCCAAAGCATATTAGATGGCTTCATTTTTTTTTCTACCCCTCTCTGTATTTATCTTTTTTGCAATTTACATTTTTAGTGTCCTCCCATCATGAGTGGGCTGACCTACCCTGTCCCTTCAGTCTGGGCTCAACAACTTGATTTCTTTTGGTCAATAGCCTGTTAGCATGTTTGAACAAACAGGGGCTCATGCAATGGGATTATATCTTTTTTCTTGAGAGAATATGTCTAGGATGGATTGATAGAGAATGAACACATGTAGAAGAGAGCCAAGGACACTATGCCAGCTTAACCTAGGCTATCTTAAATTAATAGATATCTTGCCAGTCTACAGACTTGATGAGGCCAAGCATGATTAGCATAGCCAGCTTCTAGCCAATCACAGGTATACTTGTAGACCACTGAGGATTATTTTGTTACACATATTATGAAAGTAACTAACAGATACAAATCAGCATCTCATTTCATCTACCCAATGCATCTGTAGGCATCGATGTCATAATCATTGGACAAAAGAAGACACTGACATCCAGAGAAAAGTTTAATAAATGACCCTGGGTCACATTACCAGACAGTAAATGACAAAGGCACGGGTGAAATTAGGGAGCCTAGCTGCAGAGGCCATATTCTAACCAGTATGCTGCATGGCTTTGTTCTTGTGAAGATGAAATTAGATTATTTTTCAAAAGACTTTGTCAGTGTTAAAGCACACTGAAGATACAAGGCATCATTATGAGGCTACAACTCCTTTTCAAAGATGTGAAGTTCCAGCTAAGTTTTTTCTTCATCTCATAAAAAAAGAAACCCCAGGCAAGCACCAGATGATTTAAAATGCACTGCTCTTTGATAAGCTAGTTTCATAGAGAAAACTGATAAATGGTGAAATTTAACATGCCACCTTCCCTCCAAATCAATGATAGACCACTGCTATTTGCTAGGCAAATATCAAGTAAACAGAAAAATAAAGCCACGGTTTTCTTGGCAAGCATCATTAAAAATAGATTAAGTTTACAGTAAATGGAATCTGTGATATAGATCATATAGACAAAAAAACCTGAAGGGGAAATGAAGGCATTAATAAGATATTTCTTAATTTTATGAAGCATTACACACATCAGGCCACTGAACCAAAATAACCTCAGGGAATAGTAATGAATCAAGGCATTTATTCCTCAGCCTACAGGAGGCATGCAAATACAAATGGTGCAAAACAAAAAGCTGATTATGCCTTGAAATTGGAATAAACATAAAAAAGAAAAGTCTGGAGTGCTAATAGGGATTAAGTTTATGACGTATGACTTTATTTACATGGAATATTCTCCATAAGCATGAATTTTTAAAATTCCATTCAGTTTTTCATGTTTCCTGTATTGAAATCTCCTCGAGTTATTATTTTTTGGAAAAAATAAAAATAGAATTATGCACTGAATGAAATGAGTATGAAATGAATGAAATCAGGAGCATGACTGGTGAAGCATGGGATCTAAGCTGAGCAGGGCATGACTAGACGAGGAACATTTTGATCTGGAAGGTTTTGTGTGCAGTATTCTTTTTATAAAGAAAACAAAACACAGAAAATCCCATTTTTAAAAGGGGGAAAGAAAAAATTGACTTAAAAGAAGAAAGATAAAACAAAAAGGAACCCAAAAAAATATATTCGGCAGAATAGGAAAAGAAAATTCTGCTTTGGAAAGGGTAACTGAGACTTAAATGATTTATACACAACCTGTTGCTTCATAAATGTTTCCAAAAATCCTTGGGTTTGATTTAACTGGGTCTTCTTTTAATCATCGGTTTCTCTGGTAATTGTCACTTAATTTTTTCTGTCCTTCTTTAATAAAAAGGAAATTTAAGGGGAAGAGAGAAAGAGAGCAGAAGAGCTTTGCCTTGGAGTGTCTTTACATTTTTTAAATATTCAGCTTTGAGCACAAAGCATTCAGTCATTTACTCATTCACATATTAATCAACTTAACAAACATCTACTGAGTGAAATGTTCATTCCTCTTTGGCAGTTGGCATATACAAGCTCTATTTAGAGAAAACTTACCCTGCTAGATTAGATTTAGATGACAGTTTTCTGACTACCACACTTTAGTAATACTCCATCACTGTTTTCAAGTGAAATTCAGTGACTCTTAGTCTCCCCATACACTACTTGGTCAGCTGGTGTAACTTTGTTTTGTTCCTACTGAATTTTACCTCCATCATTGCTTTATTGTCTTATCCTGTCAATAATTTTTAATTCTTAGAACATAATCCTATAATACTATTTTAAAATTCTTATGTATTCTTAAAAGTCATTGAATAAATTTTTTTACAGCCAGATGACTAAAATATAAAAAAATAAAAGAAACCAGAAAAATTGGCACTCTATCACATAGCTAGTGAGTAGGCAAATTGGTACTACCAGTTTGGAAAACTGTTTGGAAACATGCTAAGTCGAACATGTAAATTTCCTATTACATACCAATTTTATTTCCAGTTTTAAATGTGCAAAAGAACTGTATCTACAGTTTTATTAAGGGACTTGTACACAATAATTATAGTATCAATATTTGTAATATTCCAAAATGAGAGCAACCTGTATGTCTAACCATAGCAGGATGGATAAATAGTGGCACCTTCATATAATGGAAAATTGTCCATCAATGTGAATGACCAAACTAAAGCTACATGCAACAACATAGATAAAGCTCAAGAATATAATGTTGAGCAAAACCAGACAGGCACAAAACAAATACTCCATGAGTACATTTTCCTAAGTTCAAAAGACCAACTAAATAAAATTGATGTATAGAAATGAATAGTTACATCCTCAAGCTATTTAAAACAGGTGGACAAGGAAATGATTATCTGTGGGTTGGGCAAAATGGAAATACAGTGATAATATGAGCATGAGAGATCTCTAAGGTGCTGGCAATTTCTGTTTCTTGATCTTCATTATGGTTATATGAATGTCCACTTTGTGATAAATCAGAGCTCTACATCTGTATTTGTACACTTTTGTGTTTTATTTTACAATGACAAAATTTAAAAAAACACTAATCAGAATTTCATACAGGGAAGGACCCCTTCAAGATTATCTTCCAGCTCATCTCCAGTCCTGAACCTAAGCTGTGATTAAACATCATAATTTTTTAAAAACGGTTGCTTTTATAAAGAGCAAATGTTCCAAATACACTTCTTAAAGTCTGAGCTGTTTTTTACCATTATTGTTTTTTCAAAAAAATAAATGACAAATTAGCTTCGAAATGCTAGTCTGGAAACATTTTCCAGAAGATATATAGATAAGTCTCCTAAAATAAAAGGCATTAAAAAATAAGGACTAAGATATGTGAGACAATTGACTTTTCTTAATCTCAGATATTTTAATCCTAAGAGGTAACTGTGAGGTAAAAGTCCTGAGTAACAACTATATTTTATCAATTCTAAAACATTTTAACATAATGAAATCAGAGAGCATCTTATAATCAATAGCATGCTTAATTTCTGTCAACCTGGATTGAAGTCCAAGTCTTTCAGAGAGAATTTTCACTTGCTTTGGCCAGCTAACTTCAGGTACTTACAACCAGAGACCACTTTAAATTAAATTCTCTGTATGAGGTGTTTTGGATCACACTGGTAATGTGAATTCAGACCTCAAATCTACCTAAATACTCTCTAGTGGTTAAAATTTTCCACCTACGCCAAGGTTGAGATATGAAGGTTCCCTTGCTATTTCTTTCTCTGTGGCCACACTATTGGGTCATGTAGTCTTACAGTGAAGGTATATATAGCCTTTGGTGTCCCAGTTTTATTTAGGGAGTTCCTATTTGATCTCCTCGCCACAAAATCTTGGTTGCGTTTTGTCTTTCTTATTGATACGTAAAATCTTACAATCAGTGGTGCCTTAGTTTATACAAAATACAGGTTACAGGTAATTAGAGATTCGGTTTTGTTTCCAAAAGAAAATACTTAACCTAGAATTGGATAGAAAGACTCAGATTGATTTTTACATGTATCATTTTGGATAAGCACACATTAAATATGGTCAAAATCCTACTACATACTCTATATTGTTAGTAAAAGTATCAGGTTGCAATAAGATTAGTGAACTTACTTTGAGAACTGTAAGTCATATCATCATATAAGGAAGAATTATTTCTATGTGCATGCTGCATTCCCAACTTGAATTCTAGGACCCTAGAAGTCTAAAATTATATTTTTAGCAATGTCCTCCTGCCTTGTACAGCATTTAGTCCATATTAAAGATGCAAAAAAACTTGAGTGGTTGGAGAGCTGAAAAATAAACATGCGAAATACAGTTGTAAGAAACACAAAAACTTCTGTAAATTGGTGTGGCAGTGTGTGTGAACAACCGAATACAAAGAAAAGGTCAGTATCAGGACACAGGAGTAAAGACAGCTTCTGAGTTGATCTTTATTACGAAAACATTTTGGCCTTGCCAGGATTTGATATTATGGAAGAGTGCTTGGGAGGAGATTGGAAATCCTATCTACAATGCTTGCTCCAGCAGATTCAATTCACAGCCTTAACAGGTAATAAAAGAAGGCTCTGGACCATGTAAGAGATTGCCCTGGCATAGCTAGGTGCATTGGCCATTTTATGTATTAATGCCAATCTCAGATAAATCACTTTTCTGGTCTGCTGTGGAAGGAAAGAGGATATTTCTTTCAGTAAGCGAATGGAGGATTACTGACTTGCTGACCTTTCCTGACTGTGATAAAAGATGACTTCTTTCCTTTCAGCAATACTTCAAAAATGGAAATTGCTCTTTTAAACGTACAATGTAAGAATGAAGTAGGGAGCCAGATATGATTCCATAAATAGATGGTGGCAGAGGGCATCCCTTGGGAAAGGGAGAGTTCTCATTAGGCCTATTTTTCTGAGAGCTGTAAGTATGCATGTATTTGCATTTAAAGATTGTGGAGAAAGGAAAAAGCAAGTCTTGACCGGATATATTTTTAAGACTCTATTCTTATTCCTGCAGCACTTATAGTGTGTAAAACGCAGCACTCTTAAATGCCTCATGTTATGTTTGTTATGTGGATTCTTATGTCATTTTTCTGATGAAGGAGTCAGGAATGCAAAATTATTTTGCCCCACATTGTTACATCCAAATAAGAATGGAAAATAACAAGGCACATATTTTCTTTTGACCCAGGAAATGAGACAGTTTTCTAGTATTTCAAAAACAAATAGCTTTTGCTACTCAGGCCATAGGAAAAGGGAACAGGCTAACGGGTTAGAATTTTCATTATATATGTCCAAGAGTCTTTTGAAGGCTTGAGAAATATAAACAAATGAGAAAATTATAATGTAGAGTATGTAGTAATATCTAATACTGACAGAGCTAAAATGGCCTGTAGGAAGTCCCACTATACTGCTCAAATCTTTTTCTACCACTCAAGTCTTATAGGGTTCTTCTTTTCCTGGCAAAAGTTTTCAGAATCATTCCTTTGTCTTGTGTTCTGAGTGTATGTGGCTTCGCTACCAAAGTTGAAGATATTGTTCACAACAAAGGAGGGATGGTGTATTATGCCAGTGGACACTTTTGATGATGAATCAATTTGTCTTAAGGGGCTGAGGACATCTTCTGTCATACAGAATCCATCACGGCTTGACTGTTCATCAGTCAATAGAGCTTTGTTTTTTGGAATTAAAACTTCTCAAAGTGGAGGAAAAAAAAAAGAAAACTTCTCATAGTGGATGCTTTTCTTTGGCCCTGGAAAAAAGCTGTGGAAATGACAGATAATTCGATTGCTTGTAATACACTGTGATTAGAGTTAAGAAAATCAGTCTACCGCATCATTTAAACAACTAATTTTTTTTGTTTCTTTGCAAAAAGACATTTCCTTTCTTTGTAGGTGTTATGTCTGTGTCATAGGAAACTGTCCTTTAAAGTTTTTAAATCTATGTCATAGGTGTACACTGAGATAGAAATATATCTAAGTCATAATTTTTTCACAGACAAAAAGATTTGCCTTTAGGAAACCTCATAGCAAGAAAGGGGGATTTTACTTCCCTTCTTTTATTTAACCCCAGGCTGACTTGGGAACACAAATGTGGAGACTAGGTCCTGACTTTGGGTTCAGTTGTCTGTACTTGTGTATAAGCATTTTTTCATATGTACAGTCACTATGTTAGCCTAGGGATGATCTAACAATAGTTATAACTGTTAGCCTGACTTGCTTAAGCAGTCATGTAGGTCAAGTCACCAGAGATTTGGATGAGTAGAATTTTTGTCCATAGTCAATTAACATGTCTGCTTCCACATGCTTAGTTCCACCAGGGCTTGATTCACCTTAGCCCAAAGCAGCACTAGAACAAAGGTGGTAAAAACCCCAGTTGGTAGTTATTTGTGTGAGATATTATTGTAAAATCCTCAAGAGCAGCCATAAGCACAAAGAAACAATCAACAAAACTAGCATTACTGGAGAACACACATGAATGATGCTCTCTTATAGGCCAATGCAGAATGCTACTGTATCCTACAGAGAAGATGGAGAAGAAACTACCATGAGTAGACACTCCAGGACAGTTTTCATGTCATCTGATAATGATTGATTTTCTCCCCTTAGCACATGACTTTGATCTGGAGAAAAATAAACACAAAAATGGAGAGTTAATACTAAAATGTTTTTACTTAGTTATACTTTACTGTAAGACAACTGGACCCAATTTTTTATGGAGGAATAGAGTATTTGACACTCCCGGGTGGGATAGAAAGTTTGTAAACAAATCTTTGTGTACTTTTCAATTCTTTTTTGGAGTGTTAGCACAACATGAATATTGAACCATTTCACAAAAGCGTCTTTGTCAAGATTCTCTTCCATCCAACTAAAACTGGCTGAATCAAAACAGGAAATTATTGGAAGAACACAGGAGTCTTTTATGGAACATAAAGCAACTTGACCTTACCAGGAAGTGAGACCACTGACTCTTGTTCTCTCTAGGTCCTACAGGGTTCTCCCTCGACTACTTCTCTGTGCATATCTATTTCATTTCTTTATTCTTCCCAGTATGTTTTCTTTGCATCGCTGCACACCCCAAAGCCCTACATTTTATGCATTTTATTACCAGCTACATGCAGAGATCTATTCCAAATTAATGGGCAAGAGAAACAGAGTGGCTACCTAAAGGCAGGAACTATCTTTGACCAGGGGTGTAGGGTCATGTGGTACAAATGTGGCTGCCTGCCAAATCTTGTTTTTTTTTTTTTTTCTAAGAAATCATTATTGGTGGACCATAATCTCCAAAGCTAAACAATTCCATCAACCAGTCAGATTTCTACTTTTTTTTTGAGATGGAGTTTCACTCTTGTTGCCCAGGCTGAGTGCAATGGTCCAATCTTGGATTACTGCAACCTCCGCCTCCCAGGTTCAAGTGATTCTCCTGCCTCAGCCTCCTGAGTAGCTGGGATTACAGGCGCCCGCCACCATGCCCAACTAATTTTTTGTATTTTTAGTAAAGACAGGGTTTCATCATGTTGGTCACACTGGTCTTGAACTCCTGACCTCAGGTAATCCAACTGCCTCAGCCAGATTTCTACTCTTTCCCATGCCTGCACACTCTTATAACATGCAGTCATCAGCACTTGAAATATCCAACTCTTTGACTTCCTTCTCCTATTAAATAACTTCCTCCAATCCTTACTCTTTGTATTTCCATAAGTCATAAATAATTCTAAAAGTGCTCTCATTTCAAAATAGATACTACACAAACCATTCGAAGTATATAAATGCATGTAATTTATAGATATTTATACTTTTCAATAAAAACCAGCCCAACTTCAAGAAAATAGCATATTACAAGTGCTTTCTCCATCCAAACAGCACAATAGTCAAACAAGCCTAACTGAAGCCAGACAGTACTTTTGGTTTGAATGAGCATACGGCTTAAATGTTGTCTCATCTTTTAGAGCATTTCTGATTCAAAGATGTCATGCGATGACAGTAGCAGTAGTTTGCTGTCTGTACTTTGGCTCATACTTACAACATCCTCAAAGCTCAAACGCCTGGCTAAATATACACTAATGTTTACTGACTGAGACAGACAGGGAAAAGTTGTTTTACTCAAGCCTGAACAATGGGGGAAAGTATTTCAAAATATTCCATGTCTTGCAAGTTGGCTGGAAAGAAAAGTGCTAAATACTGAGATTTGCACAGAGAAATACACTGAGCAATGACTTTTCCAAAATTCGTCTTCATTAAAAAGCAGTGAAACACGCTAATGTCTTCAAATAATATAACTGGAAATTTTATGAAATATATATAAGGGAACAAATCCCTATAAGGATTTCTATATTGTCAAATTTATGCCACTGTGTTCTAATGGGAAACAGCATTTGTACCTTGTGGTCAAATGAGAAACATACTTTTCATGATTATACGTGTTAAATGTTTTATTACAACTTAATTTGCTGCCTTCACACAAACCATATGCCTCAAAGAATTAACACAACCATAATAGCTAGATGGCATTTAAGAAGAGGAATCACCTAAAAGTTAAAAATAGGAAAACGTGTGCTTGATGTCAGAAGTTGTCACATTATCTCTGAGCACTGATATAGACAAAGAGGGACCTACTCTCCAAACATGCTTTGATACAGCAGAAGTTTGCCTGGAAAGGTTACCAAGCATCATAGTATTATCTGCCTTTTTGTTAACATACAGTGTCAAAGACCAGCAAAGTAGTCTTTCTTCTCCATTTAACCCTTAACAATATAACTCTCCATTCATAAGAATCTTAAATGTTTCCTGCTCAGGTTTAAAACAATTCCTTTGATGTCTTTGTTAACTATATTTTTATTAAAAAATTAAATAGAATATAGAGGTGATTGTTTTTCATTTATTTTACCTTTATGATGACAAATTCAAAGCAAACTGAAAGGTAACCTATGGTACCATCGTTTTATGTGTAGTATTTTAGGCTAAACTCCATGCCTGACTGCTCTCATCTAGTACAAAAGTGCCTTCAGGCCAACATAGACATAGCTTCATCCATGCAAATTTAGCATATATAGAATTATTTTTTAGACGCAATTTTCTTCATTAATCCTTGTCACATGCAAAGATTGAAGTAGTCAAGATTTCTGATGGCTCAATGGCATGATTTTCCAGTAGTTGTTCCAAGCTTCTTTTATAATCATTATTTCTATGAAGTCATTCAACTTGGAAATAATTGCTTGCCAAAACTGAGTTCCTCTGGTGAACCACTCAACACAGCTTTAGTTTTACAAAGAACACCATTCTTTGTGTGCTGTTAATCTTGGCTTAGAAACACCACATATTTTCCTTCCCAACTGAACAGTTCAGTTCCTGTTCTCTTAGTTATACTTTGGAACCATTAGAGTTCCTTCTAGAATACAAATGTGAGTCACCAAGTTGATGACTCTTTGAAAACATATTTTCTACATATGCGTACATGTTATTATATATATATGTATATAGACACTGTGCCCAGGACAACAGTCAATAGTTGCTAGAAATGTGAGGACTTCTTACAGTCCCCAAACCTGCCTTATATAGGTCAAACTGTTAGCATTTTATTACATGGAGTTTTGTTATCTAGTCTGATTTTAACTTACTGGGATTAAGGTGCTATAATATCATGACCCAATACTTGATATAGAAGTTAAAAAGTCAAATAAATTAGTGCTTCCTGTGAAAATACTCTTAAGCACTTAATTCTAATTTGTGTTCTTTTAATCTTAGTTAACATCACACTTCTGAAAAGCTATGAACAGAAAATAGTAACATGAAAAGTTGATAATTTAGGTATTCAGTGGTTTAGTCTACAGAATACAAAATAATTTCACTATCAATTTACTTTCTAACCAAAATGACTTAAAAACCATCAAAATTGAACAATGTTGACATAGCTTGTGCCTGATTTCATAAATCAAACTGCAACAGGCCATATGGCCATTATGGAAAAATAAATTGAAATTGCTTTTCTGCTGTATGTTCACAGTGAAGCCTCTGAAGGCAAAGGATTTTTTCTGGTCAAATTCTAGTGAAACCATATCTCCGTATCTTCCAAATTCAGAGAGACTAGGTCACGGATAATTACTAGGCAAGCCACATTTGTAAAGGTGATTTACTCAGGAGTATACTGTATAAAAATGAAAGTATATATACTGAAAATATAATACATCAAATGAATGCTGCTACTCCATCAAATTAGAATAAGGCCGCTGAAAAGGAAAATTTCTAAGATGATAGAAAAACTGTGAAAAGGTTAGAAGTTATAACTTAAGTATGTAAACTTTTGAAATTGTCATATTAAATAAAGATAACAGGCTTACAAGTGATTTGTAATATTTTCTTAGCAAAACAAATATACTGTGATCCTTGCAAAATGTGATGGTTCATATGAGACATGAAAAAACATCTTGATGACAAATATATATTTTGTATTCAAACTGATTTTATCAACACAAGAAAGTTTGCTCAACTATCATCCTATTTATGTCTTCAAGAAAAAAATTTGGGCCAGGTACAGTGACGCATGCCTGTAAGTTTAGCACTTTGGGAGGCCAAGGCGGCAGATAGCTCAAGCGCACAAGGTTGAGACCAGCCTGGGCAACATGGCAAAACCCCATCTTTACAAATACAAAAAATTAGCTGGGCAGGGTAGCAGGCACCTGTGGTCCCGATTACCTGGAAGGCTGAGGTGGGAGAATAGCTTGAACCTGGGAGGCAGAGGTTGCAGTGAGCTGAGATCGCACCACTGCACTCCAACCTGGGTGACAGAGTGAGGCCCTTTCTCAAAAAAAAAAAAAAAAAGGCCTACATGCAAGAGAATTTTATTGCATGTGTGTGTTATTAAAACTGCTTTCCACATACACTCACCATTTATATACATCAAAGGGTGATAATTTTGACTTTATCCATTTCTTCACACATGCACGTTGCACACACACAGGCTCCTGCACACATATGCACCAAATTTTTAGTCTTTCTAAGAAAGAGATAATACAGATAAGCCTGCTTTAATACTCTGCAAACACTGAAAACTACACAAAGAACAAAATACCATATCAAATCCTTTGACTACTCATTTCCAATTATGTGATTAGAGTTGGAATAAAGGAAGCCTACACTATATCTCCTTTGTGTACATTTTAAAACAGAAGGTTAAAAAAGATATTTAATAGTATTCCTTTATCAGTGATTGTTTATATAATGGTTATGGAGAATAGAAGCCTCTTGGGAGACAATTTGTAATAAAAAATTCAAAAATATTTTTAAGTAAAATCGGCATGCCATATTAAGATGTCTTCTAAATAATATATATTTTGAAGCAGAAAATGTAATTAATATATGTAATTCAGAAGCCTTGTCTAAAGAGTTTACACAACAGAGAAAACACAAAGTCAAACCACATCCGTGAAATCACTTTTATTTTTATTTTTTTCCACATAGGTAACTTCATGTCAACTACAAAAATCATGAAATGAAGAACTGATTGTGAAACTGCAAACTCAAAATCACTGGAGTCATAAACAGGTTTTCCCCCAGATGACTTAAAAAAGTAACCAGGATACCATGAATTCATGTTTAAGTAGTAAACATGTCATATATTTAAAAATAATAAATATAGAATAGCAGTACAGAAACTAATAGCATAAACAGCATGAAGTATATTTTATTTTTTTAAGACAGATGAAATTTCTAGGCACAGTTTTAGGCATTAAAGAGGACACAGAGGCATAGGTTAGAGTGCACTGCTCTGTACAAAAATACAGTCTGAATAAATTACATTGCTAGCCATACAATTAGACATCACTTACCAGTCAGTTCATTGCATGTTTAATAATATACAGGTACATGCTAATCCATATATATCATTTATATTCAAACACATAGGTCTCTCTATATTTATGTCTTTAAAATTTACATGTTGAACTTACAAAAAGCTAAATAATTGTGCAAGAAATCGGAATAACTAGCCCTGCTGAGTATTTTATGCTATATGTGTCTGAGTATATATGTGTGTGTGTATACCTATATCTATAGATATAGATCTATATCCATAGATCTATACCTATGATAAACAATGGGTTTGTGGCTAATAATTCTGCTTAAGAAGACATCAAACCAATCTAAAGCTGCAAAGACATAATGTTAATATAGGTGAAAATTTCACTTGTGTTTATTCTCATAGACAAGATTGTATTTCAGATGAGAAGCAAAAATTTTCCCGTTGTAATGAGACTGTTAGTAATGAAACACTTTCACATATTAGTGATGGTAGAAATACAGCATAGGGCTCTTTACTGAGAAGGGAAAAAAGTCACATAAGAAGAAATCTACTTTTCAGTAAACTGCAAATACATGTGCCTCAACCTATAACATAATTCTGTCACTTTGAGCTTGTCATATTAACAGAGAATGAAAACTTGATAAGACTCGAGATATGATATTGGTTTAACAGCACACTGAATCCTCTACTAGGACCAAAAGAAGTGCCTCATTGGTGTCAGCACCAAAGTACTATTCTTTCATTATTTACGAATAAAGAAATCTCAGAACAAAGCGTGTTTAGTTGCTGAAATCCCTATCCAAATATCGTATTTCTCATGCTGCTCTGACAATATGCAATCAACTGCAAGACAGTCTGCCCCAGATTTTACTATTTCTCACGAAATTGCTTCAAAAGATTCTATAATACTATCTTTCTGGAAAATTTCCACTCACAATTTCTAATGATTCTTTATAGAATCACATATTTTTATAAAAGTTTCTGTCTATGATGTATTTATTTGCTTTTGTCTATCATTGCTAAAGTAAGACTAAGCCTGGTACTTCATATTTGTGATTTTATAGAAAATTCATGAGTGTGTTTTTTATTTAGCATTTGGATAATAAAATTGGGTTTTTATTTTGGCTGTTGTTTTTGGCAACCATTCTTAAGACAAGCTGAAAGTAGAACTGTGCTTTGGGAGGTAAAACAAATTATTAAATACTATCGATGTGGTCCTGTTCTTAACATATTTTGCAATACAGTAACACATAGCTACTTTTTAAGTAATTTTTCTAACACTTCCTTCTGCAAGAGGGCCAAAACCAGAACATACTGTTTTAGTGTCTTTGTTAACAAAAATAGTTATTCATAACTTTTATATTAGAACTGTATATTTGATATAAAAATATGTTTATAATTAAGCTATCCAAATTTGTACATTAAAGAGAATTAAAACAAGTTTGCAGCATGAGATTAGTTGCAAACTTATTCCGTATTATTAATACTTCCTTCCACTGAACAGTCAGTAATTCCCTTAACATAAATCCATCTTAAGTGTGTGCACAAATCAGTTAGCCCATCAGTTAACTTCAGAGGACCAGTGATAACCAGATGAATTCTACTCCTCTACTGAGACATTTAGATATTTATATAAATCTATCGCTATTCCTTTTTTTAAAAAATGAAGACATTTAAAATACTTGCAAAAAATAGCAGCCTTCTATTTTAATGAATTTTACATAAAACGATCATCCTAATTGCTACTCTCTTTTGAACTACAGTGCTTACAGAGAATCATTAATTTTCAGATTAACACCACTTCAATTTTTATTCTTAGGAAATTCTATTAACACTTTCCAGTGAAACAGTAAAGAACATAGAGCAAAAGCTTTTAAGGTACCATACTTTTGTATGGTAAATAAGTATGAATACCAATCTAAGCCTCTTAACAATGTGTACAAGGTTAGTGTTCAAATCACTTCACTAGAGCAAATATTAATTTTATGTGTAATAGGCAAATGTATGTGGAGGGTTAGGGAACAACTAATTACCATTTATACTAATGGTTCACCTTCTATAAAAACATTTAAGCTTGTTACATACGCACAATTGTTTGCTGCAATGTTTGGCAAATGATGTAAAGGGTACAAAAGCAACTCATGCATATTTCTTTGTTTGCCCCAGGAAAAACAGAGATCCTCAATTTTTCCCCAGTCTAGATAGGGCTGAGGCACCAATTTCTAACCACATAATGAGAAACACATGTCTCCAAGTCTTGAGTCTCTTCCCAGGGAGATGCAGATTGCCAAAGCATAGCCTCCCATTAAAAAGAGTATTCTTGAAGGTGGAATGTGTACCATTAACCAGTTACACTCACAACTCCCATTAGATGCTGAAGGGCAGTTCATTTTTCAAGGGTTCACTCAAGCAAACCACCAACAACCAATGTAGTCATTGGGTGGGATAAGCAGGTGGTAAGGGCTCTAACAGTGGAATCCCTGTCAACGCAAAGGAACTTCTAAATGTTGCTTAAGCTAACTGCTTCCCTGCAGGCAATAGGAGATTCAGGCAAATCTCATTCCAACTAGTTTCTCACAATTGTCGCTGTCATATAGACCCTTCCTTTGTCAAGAAAAATGATATGAACATATTGGAAGTTTGCAGCATTTGCCTATGTCTAATCAGCTCTCTTAATTTGGCAGGTCTCTAAAATGGATATAAAAGCTGGTTATGATGTTGACAGCCAAAAGGCAAAGAATATTAAATCAACTGAGCAAACTGCTTGATGCTCCACACGTGTTTTAGAAAATAGTAGGTTAGAAAAGATGCAGACGTATTCCTTTTGTTGGATGGTGGTGGTTGTTTGTAATTTGTGACTATTGGTTCTAGTAGTAGTCTTCATAGTTCTTAGGGTTCAGGCAATAAAGGATGGCACCCCCAAATGAAAATATAGTTGCACCCCAGGCCAGGCCATAACCCCAATTGAACTCATGGTAAATTTTCAAGCTTACAGTTTCAATGAACTTGATTGGGTAAAGGACCAGGCTGCAAACCTGTAAAACAACTGAAAGAAAAGCAAATCAAAATTAGAAAATGTTATTTACAGCAAATAAAATAATATAAATATATAACTGTATATGTATGAGAGTAACTTTTTAATCGAATATACATAAAAGCCAGAAATTTTAAAGCATTGCTTGTTCTACATTGTATACTTAAAAATACTAACATTTTTTTTTTGTTTAAACACTTTTTCCCAATATACAGCAATTACCCTATTCATAAGTAGTAAATCATTATTAGTATTGGTGAAATAATTAGTGCAATATAATAATTTATATGAGCATACAAAATAGTGATTTTCACCTTACAAATATAATTATCATTATTATGGCAAGTAGTACTAATTAAAGTAAACCGTACCACTACCAAAATGTGTTAAGTAGTTCATCAAGAATAGTGACCCCAATGCCAATGAAAACTCTTGTTATTTATATATGCTATTAAGGAATTAGGAAATTCAAATTAATTTCTATTATGAAACTGGTCAACCTGTGATTAAAAATGTGCTTTTGATGTTGTTGCTGTTTTGCAATACTAACTCAGCCCATGCCAGAAAGTCCTACCCTGATGTCTTTGCTTACATTACTCTGATCCAAAGCTACTTTTATTATTTTCTTCTCATCCAGTCTTTGCCTCTCATCTTTAAAAACTGGCTTAAAAGTTATTAACAGATGATATTTTCCACCTACTTTCAAACAAGAATTAAGTCTATAAAGGCAAGATAGATAATGGTATGGGAAAATCTAGGCTAATTATGGCTACCATAACAAAGGTCAAAACTTAGCTCTTAGTTATGGGTTAGACCTGAGTTCTGTCAGGGATAAAGGGGAAATGTGATTAGTCATACCGAATAAAATAAACCAAACTAATCAGGAAGGGGAAATTTATTTTGTTTTTGTGTTTTTACTATCTAAAATAAAATTAATCTTGTGAATATGCATGAGATGTCTTCCACTTAAAATTCATAACTTCCTATGAGATCAATTATGTAATTTTAATTAATTTAACTACAATATATGGGATAGATCTGCTTCATTCTCTACCATATGACAGCTTCCACCCTCAAGAAACAGACAAGATTCTCCCTAAAAAATACGGGGTATTGTTATATTTAGCAGGGGTTGGCAAAGTACCAAATCTGGTCTCCTTTTTGTTTTCGAAAAAGTTTTATTGGAACACGGCCACACTCATTCATTTATGTATTTTTCTATGTAACAATAGTAGTTTCTTTCTGCAAAAGAAACCACACAGCTCACAAAGCCAAAAGTATTTACTTTCTGGCCCTTAACAGAAGAAGTTTGCTAACCCCTGATATATGAAATAATTTTAGGGGGTAAAATAATTAATTCATCTTCAAAGAACAAAAATGTGAATACTTAAAGGAGAGAAACTGACATAGTATATATAGTTTTGATATAGCTTATAATTAAAAAAATACTAGGATGGATAGTGTGAATTAAAATGAAATTTTATGCTTCAAAATGTACTCTCATCTATTTTTAGCACATGTAAAAGATTACCAGTACAATGAAGATTCCTAGAAAGTCTATGTAAGAGTCATCTTTCTCTACCATAAAACTGATGAAATACAGCAAATTCAAGAGGCCATGATTCCTCAAAATTTTTTTCTGTAAGGCTCTGGCTACATGTCAAAAGATCTACCTGGAACCATATATAAGAATATCCAACATTTCTGCTACGTAGCCCAACACTACTCTAGGTCAGCACCTTGCCTACCATTCCTACTGAGAGTAGATAGCTAAGTTCATATAAAAGGAAAATCTACTGATATCCAAAACAGAAATCAGACCTTGTTTATTATTTAAAAGTCTCAGAAAAAGTTTTAGGTTGTTGTTAGGACTCAGCTGACAGCATATTATATGACCCATACTTCATCTATTTCCAGTTAGTAAGTGCTACAATAAGCATTAATTTAAAAAAAAAAACACTTAGCTCTGTGCCTTTGTGAGGAAAAGGGAGCTTTCATGTTTTAAATATCTTAAAACCAACATGAAGTCAATCACTATCAACCATAACTACAGAGAAAAAAGTTCCAAAGTTGCCAAGTACATTAAAATAAAAAAGCATTTCTCCTTAGGTTTCTATACTCTGGTCACTAGTCAAATTCGGACTGATCCTACAAGGATATGATTGAAATATGAGAGTTAGGTATGGTCATTCATTTACTCATTCAGTAAATGCATTCATTCAATAAATATCTGAATGTTTCTAAAGTGATACAGTTTAAGGCATTACTGGTATCAAAAGAGACAAAGCTGCTACTTTCATGGGTAGGCAGTCCATTAGTAAACAAATACAGAATATAATGTCACAGACAGGACACAGGGATGAGGGCTGCTGTTTTACATCAATTGT
Source organism: Cheracebus regulus (assembly GCA_963574635.1). Classification (NCBI taxonomy): domain Eukaryota; kingdom Metazoa; phylum Chordata; class Mammalia; order Primates; family Pitheciidae; genus Cheracebus; species Cheracebus regulus. Next base: position 30,116 of record CAUYQU010059680.1, read on the forward strand.
GAGAGAAGGCTGCTCTGAGGAGATACTGAGCACAGATCTGAATGCATTGGGGGTGCAGAACAACATAGTAGGGACTGAGTATTCCCAAGTGAAAGGCACAGGCACCGCAAAACTCCCAGAACAGGAGCATATCTGGTACATTGGAACAGCAGTCAGAAGGCTGTGATTGCAGTACAGAGAGCAGGGAGGGAGAAGCATGAGATACGATGGAAGAGACAACAGAGGCCCTTCAGGGTTCAAGGACAGCCTGTGAACCATAGCTGGGGTCTAGATTTTATTCTAAGTGTGACAGGCAGCTGGTAGAAGAGTTTAAGCAGAGGAGTAAAAACTAATCTGAATTACTTTAAAATGACTACACTGCCTTTTTTGTGAACTGGCTAGTCCCTGGAGCGAGGTGTTTACCTAGGCTGCTTTTAATATTCATTTCAACGTGTTTTATTTAGCAAATATTTGGCCTCCGTGGTATAATATAAGGACATAATTTCCCTCTAGTGGAAAAATGGAAATACAACTCCATTAGGCTGAACTGGCATACTCTCCTGAACAGCTTTCTTAGACTTTTACTGTATTGGAGCCCAATAAAAATTACTGTAAAATGCTTCGTGCCTCTGAATTATTTGACTCCCTTTGGAAATCACAGAGAAAAATGCATGTAGTAGCAAAACTGAGAAAATTATAATTCGGTACTTGTAAATAATTTTATCCATGTAATAAAATTCACAGATGTAGGTAAAAATGCCTCCTTGCCTTTCATTGATGCTGTATAGGGAGGGGAAATAAAAAAACACAAAGAGTTCAGAAGTCAAGAAAATGCCATCATACTATATTTCTATTTTACTACCAATCAACGAAACAACATAGGCATTGGATATGGTATTCTCTATGCTCTACCTTAAAGATAACATAGGCACAGTTATGGAACATTTTAGAATCTGAAGGGATTTGGGGTTCATTTAATGCCCCCTGTACTTTTTTGAAAATAAACAGGCAATGAAACTGCTAACCATGAAATTATGTGAACCAGAGGCATGATGGGAATGTAGACCTACTAATTCTTGTGTTTTATTCTAGTTTTAAGGGGATATTTTTCAGTGTTTTCAATATTAAAATATTCAAAACACTTGATATTGAAATATTCAAAATTTTCTTCTAAGGATATTTCAGTATTTTGGCAAACATTTGCTGGGTGCCTAATATGTGCTAGGTGAAAGGGATAAGACAGGTACGACATGGCCCTCGCCCTTTGATGATTCACACTCTGATAGTGGAGAAAGGCACACAAGTAATTATAAATCAGCATGTTCAACAGCAATAGTAGAGGCATGTTTATTTATAACACGTTCAACACACATTTACTGAGCTCGAACATTGTGCCAAGTACCAATTCAGCTTAGAGAAAGAAAGGAGGGCTTCAGAGGGACATCATTTGAACTGGTTCTTAAAGGACGGATGAAAGTTGGTCAGAAGAGGCAGAGGAAAGAAAAGACGTCTAGGAAGACGAAGCAGATTATATAGCGCTTACAGGTATAAGAGAGTATAGCTAGAAGCAATTCACATGGGTAAAATGAAGGATGCATGCACAGGGTTGTTTAGTTCATACTATAATAGCATAGGGTTTCATAAAATAATAAACTTTTGTTTCTCTAGGGAGATATCTGAAAGGTTATTGTAATTGTAGATGTGGTTGGTGTTCTATCCATATATTTTTTTTCCTCACTACTTCAGTACATGTTAGTCTGACTTCCAATTGTCAACACCTGCATTTCTTTGCCTGCGTTTCCTCTGGTCACTAAAGCTACTTCGGTTGCCTATGGGGCAGGCCAGGTCCAGAAAATTAACACTGTTCTCCCTTGATTATAACTGATATTCCTTAATCAATGACTCTCCAAATTTGGTGTGTTAATACCTCAGCTCCATAGCCTTCCGAATGAGCTAATTCTCAAGGTGCGTGTTCTACACTGGTTTTCAAAGTTTCCCCAAGAAGATTAAGCTCTAGCTGCTTTGAGTGTCAACTGGCTTGATAATGTAACCTGTTAATGGCTGCTTTCCCAGCCGTCTCATTTTCCATACCCCTTGTCATATCTCTTCTTTTACCTGCAAATAAAGTATATGCACTTGATTTCTTGTCTCAGGGTTTGCTTCTGAGGAAGTCAAAGGGGCAAGTGACAAGACCATAAGTTTATTTCACAAGGAGACCTCATGTGTAATATCCAAGACAGACTACATGGGGAAGAGACTAGAGAGGGACAGGCCCCTAGAAGGTCATTCAGTGTGTAGGGACCTATGGGCAGTGATGACTAAGATGTCACCAGTGGGAAAGAAAAGTCAGGGAATGTAAAGAAAGACTAAAAGAAACAACTGAAAAACTAGATTCTCAAGAAAGGAAAAGGAAGAAGTCACATAAACATCTTAAAACAGTCAGATATTGCCATAGAAAAACAAAACAAAGTAGGAGAAGACCAAATTTGGGGACTGAGACCTTCCATTTAAGGAAAAGCTATGGCCTGGACTAAGGCAATAACGGTGGTGTAGGAGAAGAAGGTATAAAATTAGGAGACAATTTAAGGGCAAAGGTTGATAGGCCCTACCAGGCATGTCATCCCTAAATATAAAATGTACATAAAAGAAACAATAATTTGGACAATAAAAAGCATTTGCCAGTGAAAGGTTAATATGAAGGTATCAATTTCTTTTCTTCTTAAAATTTAATTTGTAACTACTAATGGTAGCAGTATGAAATTAATTATTGGGTAGTGATACTATAAATTGTTCTAGCCAAAGTATAATTTGATAACAGTGCAAGAAATTAACATGGAATCTAAATATTGTGAATAGAAGAACTCCCTTTTAGTCTGCAATCTAAAGTGGACACTGATTTTTCTACCAAAATCTAGACTTGAAAAGGCTCCAGCTATCTCACTGTGACTTATAGGACGGTGATGAAGGCTGTAAAACATAAGCCTTTAATCAGAGATAGCTCTGAGATGGAAATCAGCTGTAAGACCCTGAAAAAAAAAATCATTCTATATAAACAATATTTATAGGAGGCTTTCTGCAGATATAACAGAAAGGAAGCTTCCTTAATAACATAATAAATGGGGATTCTGTATTTAAAATCGAATTATAAAAAAGAATTTTCTGCAATTTGTATTAAAGACCTTGGGAAGAAAAGAAACACTCATCCTACATTCCTGTGGGACATACAAATGACCTGCGGACAGTTCAAAACCAGATAATAAAAGAAGAGAACCTGGAAAGAGGCAGTCCCTCTAATTTCACCAAGTCTTTAGTGAGAACTGGATGCCAGTTATCAGAATCAAGTCGTATTTTACCTTCCATTGTCAGTTACACAAAAAGAAATATGCTATAGTCAACTGTGCTGGGAATGCACATAGGTTTCATGATGTGCTGCGGTTCAGTCATGCTGCACCAATCAGTTTGTGATCTTTATGACATCTCAAGGTACTGAATTCCTTCAAGTGTTGCTCCCGAGAAATGGAGTAACTGGAATTACAGGATGGACTCCGACTGCAGTGCACAGCTGGCAACTGAATTCAAAATCAAGGCTGATTCTGCACTTTTTTTCCCAATATGTGATATGTACTGAAGTAAAGATAAACTGGGAATCCTCATTTGGGCTTTCAAGTCAGATAGGTATCCTGAATTTAAACCCCGGTGGTACAACTTACCAATTAAAATAACCATGGGAAATTATTAAACTTTTCCAAACCTGTTTCTTCATTGATAATATGGGGAAAATAAATATCTAACTTTAAGATTGTTATATCAGAGAAAGTGTATGTTAACTGTCTAGCACTGTGGCACATGATAGTGCTTAATCATTCTTATCAGCATTATTATTATAAAAACATCTAATTCTGAAGTCTAGACTTCTAGGACTGGTGAGAGAGTTGTGAAAAAAAAGGACAATGTTTTAGATGGGCTACAGCAATGGCTAGCTCTTAGCTCATCTAGCAACTATTCAAGAAGGTAATAAGCCCACCCTAAACTAAAGACCTCCAAGAAAAAAGAAGAAGACCAAATCTTGAAAATCTGTTTGGCTATCTTTATGAGACTTAATTATGAATTTTCAGTAAAAACCCTTAGAGTATATTTTCTAACACCAAGACTGTATACTTGTATAGTGTAGGTGCCCAACATATTTATTAAATAAGTACAAACATAAATATATGAAATAAACATCATTTTAATATTTATTACTTTTTTGAGCTCTTTTAGTCTTAGCTTTGTAGTCATGTGAAGCCAGCTGCTTCCTAAGACCCCAAAAGAGAAATGGCTTTTAAAAAAAACCTGAATTACAGTTACTTATTTGTTTACATACCTGTTTTACCCCCCCAGATTAGAAGCTACAAGCCTTAGTCACTTTTATATCATTCATTCAAAAACCATTCATTGAGTGTGTATGAGCACCAGGTATAGCACAACGTACTAAATCAAGTAAGTGTGAAGTCTTGGGTAGAGATGTTTCCAAGCAGTAGTAATGTGTCTGTTTTGATTTTATGTACTGCACGTCTCAGCAGAAAAAAAAAAGTATTTTTTCTTTTTCTTTCTTGAGACAGAGTCTTACTCTTTCGCCCAGGCTGGAATGCAATGGGGTGCCACTGGCTCACTGTAGCCTCGAGCTCCTAGACTCAAGCGATTCTCCCACCTCAACATCCCAAGTAACTGGGACTAAGATTTCAAAACATTTTTTGAAATCGTGCTTTCTACTCTATTAGTGAGTATCTGTGGTGAAACTGTGCCCAGTTTTATAGGTGTCTAATACTACGTTTAGCCTGTAATAGGCACCCAAGAAATAGCTGCATGAATAAGTAAGGGAGTCCAGTGGTCAATGAACCACTGGTTTAGGATTCAGAAGTCTCCCAGGCCCAGGTCTGCCAGTAGCTACTATGTGATCTTGAGCAAGTCACTTAAAGATTTGAATTAGATGTACTTCTGGATTCCTTCAGCCCTTTGGACCTTTGTTTTTATGACACCCCCAATTCTTACCAGTCTTCATGGGTATAAGAAAATAAATATGAACAGTAGGGGGCAGCAGAACACTCCTGTTTTGTATTTTTAGCTCAAACTACCCTTTAAATCCTGAGAAATTTAATCTATTCCAATCTTGAAACAGCTTTTAGAAATCCATCTAAGAGCCTAGATGGTTTTGTCAGTGTCTTCATTATTGACAGTCAGAGAGGCTTACTTTGCAGTCTTCAAATCAGATATGACTGACAGGGTAAATTGAAGGCACCACAGAATGTTGCAGTTTGACTCAAAAAAAACAATATATTCAAAGGTATTTTTACAAATGAAAATAAAAACTCACAGCAAATCACGTATTGAATGATGCATTGGGCTTTTAGTCAGCAAGCTCCTTTTCTAAATAGTCCTCTGTCTTTTAATGTATTTTAATCCAAGCTGTGCTTCACAGAATGATGGTTGATAAATCAATTAACATACAATTGATTTCATATAATTGACTTGTCTGATGGGTGGAGTTATACATAACACATTTTCAAGATAACTGTCTTTTCAAAGAGAGATATATCTTTAAGGGTACAAATTTTGGATTTTTTTTTCACTTCCTTATCAGAAAAAAATAATGCTGCCTTAAGATCACCAGGGGAGCAGTAAAAAAGGGGAAAATCATGGGTGTAAAAAAAGATTGTTAGTAAATACACCTGCTGCAATTCCTAAAGTAATAGCCCTGTCAGGCGGTATTATTTATTCATGCTTTAGTTAGAGGTTTAGAAGTTTCCACTGTGCTCTGTGAAATGCTTAACACACTGAAAACTGATAATCTGATAAACCTTTAGCCAAGTTACCTTAAAAATATAGTAAATACCTCTCGATTTTTATGTAATGCAGCAAACACATACCTCTTCTGCATAAGAAAGGAGGATGGTAGAAAGGTTCATGAAACTTTAATACTCATTTGAAAGTAATGCATCTGTTTACCTGCTGCAAAAAGCATGACCGCAACAGGTCTATAGAAACGCCTTCGAGATCCCACGCAGATAGAAATCAAACCCACCAGGAATGCAATGAGAATGATGGCAGCGCCGCCCAGGAGTAAAGCCAGTGTAGCAATCTGCCAATCTGGAAAGAAAAAAGAAATTGTTTTTGAGTAGTAAGTCCTTAAAGAATCAACAGAGCTATGTTCAGCAGCCTTCACCTTGCAATGGCTCAACAGATGTAATTTTTCTGCATGCTAAGCATCCTTTGGAGTTTGAAATATTATACAACAAAAATTAATTGGAAATGTCCTTATTTAGAAAACTCTCCTATGCTAAGCTCAGCAGAGTTTTTAGACCAGGGGTTTGCCAGGAGTTTCTTCCAAGGACTATTACGCATTCATGTTAAACCAGTGTCCCCTCCATGACCCATTTTCAATATTATTATGATTTAAATTTTTACTGAGGTATGAAGTTCACAAATCCTAAGTACAGAAAGTAGAGAAGTTGATGAATTTTTATAGATATCTATACACCATTCAGACTAAAATATAGGACATTTCTATCACCCAGACTGTTTTCTTGCACCCCCTTCCTAGTCAAGAATCACCCACCTCTCTGGGTTACTGAGGACATCTGTCACCACAGATTGAGATTTCCCTATTCTTAAACTTTATATAAATGGTATAAACTATTTTGTGTCTGGATTTTAAGTTTCTCATAGTCATCCATGTTGTTGCATACGACACTACTATATTCTTTTTTATTGCTATTTCTTTAAAGCCTTCCTTAACCATATAAGCATCTCTGAAGTTTTTATTTGCCTCTCTTCTACTCCCTCTAAAACAGCTCCCCATCAAATTAGCATCAGGGATATTGTTTGTTTTTTCCTCTTCTTTTTTATTTGATTCTAATTTCACTGCTGTATTTACCATCACAGATATGGTTTCTGAAATTAAGTATGCCCAGGGAGCCAGAACGGACTCTGAATGGCTGCTCGGTCCCTTCATTCACACACAGAAACAGTAAGCATACAACTATGTGCAGGGCTCTGTTCAAACACACTTCCAGAGAGTTTCTCACACTCTCAGTAACATGTAAACCTTATTGAAATATACTTGTCATTTCTTATAAAACAAAAATGTAGACATAGTATGATGAAAAACTGGCCCATTTTCCATTCATAAGAAAGGTAAAATATTTTCTCAGAAGAGACAGCAAATCTATGAATGTACTATACAGGTTGGGAAGCATCACGTAAAATGATACTGTGGAGAGCAGCAGTTGTTTAAAAGCGCCGAACTGCTTTTTCTGGCCCTCAGTTTAATGTATGTGCAGAAAATGCGAATAGATTTTGATCTATCATTAAATTGCGATGGATTCTATCCTAAGTCCAGAAGTCATGATGTTTTGATGCTTCCCTCTGAAATTATCCCTCCACAAAGCATCCAAAATGCACTCTTTGTTATGGTAGGATAAAGGATGAGCAGAAGAACTGACAATACCCTAAGATTTTCCTTTATTTATATTTGTATATTCCAGCCTCAAGCATCCTCTTCCACATCCTCTCCTCCTACGAAATTGTGGATGCTTCACAGGCTCTCAACTAGAACTTGTACTGCAATCAGGAAACAAACAAACAAGGGGAAAATAGAACAAATCCACATTTCTTTAAATATAAAGATGAATCACAACAAAGTGGAGAGCATCTTTTTAATGCCAGCTATTTGTAACAAAGCCATACAACTTCAAACAAAAGTATAGCTAGCTTTTAACTAGAAGTTAAAAGGATAGCCATACTAGGCTTGTTTATTCCATAACAGCATGCAGCTTGGAATTAAAAAGCCAGAAAAAAAAATAGTCCTTACATTTGAAGTCTCTAAATTTCCTGGGAAAAGTTTACATAAGGGTACAATTTTACTGCACCTTGGCATGATGGAATTCCTTCTGAAAACAGGTGTGTAAATTGATATTTCTGAATTAAAAAAAATCAAAGTATAATTATATAAAAATGTACAATGAAAAGAATAAAATCCATCCATCCATCCATCCATCCATCCATCCATCCATCCAATTCCTGGAGAGTTTGATTTAAAAGCCTATGCTGAATATGTTCTAGTTGGTCTATTACTTTTATAGAATGATTATCACTGTTAGCAACTTCCCCTAAATTATAAGTAAAGACTTTAAAGTATTGACTGCATTTAAATCAAAATGTAACTAAATATCTACCCATATAAAATATCTTAAAATGAAAGTGCAACAGATTGCTTTTTCCTGATAAGCTCTTCCACATAGCTCAACATGAAGAAAATGCCACACATTTGACTCTTCACTTTTGGCCACAAGTCAAACAGGAATTAATTTGTTCACTTTTCTTGATTTTAAATATCCTTAAAAAATAGCTAAAATACACATTGTTTTACATTTTGTAAAAATAGACTACGGTAGAAAATGTTAAGCAAACTTTCCCTACAAATGGCCAGATGATAAATATTTTTGGATTTATGAGTTATGATCTCTTTTGTACTCACTCAACTCTGCCTTATAGTGTGAAAGCAGCCATAGACAATATGTAAACAAGCGGGCTGTACCCCAATAAAACTTATTATTTTTGAGACAGAGTCTCACTCTGTCACCCAGGCGACAGTGCAGTGGTGTAATCTTGGCTCACTGCAACCTCCGTCTTCCGGATTCAAGTGATTCTCACGCCTCAGCCTCCTGAGTAGCAGGGATTACAGGCATGTGCCACTATGCCTGGCTAATTTTTGTATTTTTAATAGAGACTGGATTTCACCATGTTGGTCAGGCTGGTCTCAAACTCCTGACTTGAAGTGATCTGCCCACCTTGGCCTTCCAAAGTGCTGAGATTACAGGCATGAGCCACCACGCCCAGCCCCAATAAAACTTAATCTAGAAAAACAGGTGGTGGGTTGGTTTGGACCCTATGGCTGAGCTGCTGCTTGCTAACCTCTATACTTTATACAGCATTTCAAATGTTTAACTTTTTTCTAGGTAAAGACCTCTTAAACTACAAAACACAGAATGAAGTCAATTTAATAAATGAATAGTAGAGGAGTGCAAAGTGATGCTTATCCAATATAGCAACAGAAAATTCCAGAAAACTCCTAATTGCATATTGTTACATTTCCTCAATATAGCAATTCTTCATTTCATTTGGAAAACCAGTAAAATGCTACAGTAGAAAGTACCAGCAGAATAAAAATTAGTAAAAGGGACTAGAACCTAATCAGAAAAAGAACCTCTTACAGTTTATCTACTTCCAAAGAGTAAATAAACATCATCAGTTCTGGATTTTCTTCTAAATGTTCTACGTCTATTTTCAGCACTGAAGTTCTGGTTAATGATAAAGTTACCCTAGATGTAAAGTCCACAGAAAGAATCATCAGCATTACCACTGCTGTGATATTGATACCTTTCCTTTGGTCCACAACCAGAAATAAGTCTGCTTCAACAGAAAAGACATTTTATTCTCCAAAAGAAACTAGAAATGGGGCATGACTGTCACTGTTCTGGCCAAAACCTGGGGTTTAGACTGGATTATTGAGTCTATATCCCTGGCAAATGGTGCCAAGTTTTAGAATTGTTGTCATTATATCCATTTGGAATGATTCACTCAGGCCAGTTGCCCAGAACCAAAACTTTAAATTGCTGATCAGTTTAACCTCAATCATGAAGCTGAAAAAGTGGTTCAATATGGCTATCATTAGTTAAGGAGGTCCGAGGTGCATTTCAAGGTTCAGTGTGGGGTATTCTGGAGCTGCAAACAAGGCCTGTGGCATCATATCTCTTTCAGTAAACAACTAGAATCCATTGTCCAAATAATAGCGCCAGCCTAAGAGGTGAACTAAAATCAGGGACCATATAGATCAGCCAATTATCATTTCCCTCTCTTTTACTGAACAAGAAGACTAGGATATGGGGAGTCAAAAACAGTGAAAAATATTTTACAGACAGCTGCTAATGACCATTAAAATAATAAGCAGGGCTTTATATTGACACAGTTAGACAGATAATTACTTAGCATCCGAAGTCCAATACTAGATTTAGCAAGTATACATATTATAAGACTTGGACAATTTTATAGTAATATTACAAGTGACCAGAAAACTTGTTCTGCCCTGACTTGTCCACTAAAAGATTTGCATGCCACAAGTACGTGCGAACCTATAGTGTTGGCAAAACAAATTAAAATCTCATAAAATTCTCTGTTTCCAGCACCATTTCTTTAAAAACATCATGCATTTTAAGTTTTCACAATCAGTTAATTTCTATATCAATCTTAGTTCTCCAATTACAGCCCTCATGGTATTTAGTCAAATGAGGTGTTAGGAGTCTGTAAAGATATATTACTCTGCATTAGTTTTCTACCTTTCTAGAAATAATATACCAATACTATAGTGGAACAGTAAACATAAACCAGTCCCGCAGAACATCAATGACCATGGTGCTGTTTTACAAACTGCAGTGCTCTGCACAATTAAAACTGGCCATTGTTCAATGTCAGGCCAGCTGATTGGAAATTTGAGTTTGGTTTCTAAGACCACAGAGAACAGGTGATAATGAGTTTTGAGGAAATAACATACATCCTTGGTCGATAAATCAGTGAGGGGTTGAATAGGCTGGGAGGCATGTTTTGAATCTGAAAACCAAATCTGAAATCAGGCTGCCATGTTACGTGTCAGGTTCTCTCAAGAGAATTTTGGCAAAATTGACACAGTGACACACTGGGGGCATTCACACTTTGCCTGAAGAAGTGGAGGCTCAAGATAAGTGTATGCTTCTCCATTAGTATTTTCTGTAACAGAAAAAAAAAACCCTCTACGAAAATATATACACATAATGTTATATTCCCCTTGCAGTTACAGGATAAAAATCAGGCAGTCCCTATACTACAACATAAAGTTCAACATTAAGATGCAACTCAGGAACTGATTTCAAGTCCTCTTTCAAGGTATTTTTATTAGCTGGCATCAGAGTTTCCAATGTCTATAAATGCTTTAATATTCTGCAGAATTGTGCTGACTTTAGCAGTGTAACATACAAGACTGGTCTGAAATCACCACTGCATTATGAAAATTCTACGGACCACATTCTAACTGTCCAATTGGAGAATTATCATTCCCTTAGGGAATCCATGGTGAAAAGTCACTTCCAATTTTCAGAAAAGGCAAAATCATAACAAGGATATGTTTTCCATATTTTTGAGTCAAGGGAAATACACAAAACCAGTTCCAAAAGCTTTCTGCCTCGACCTACCTCATTTAGAAGCCTATAACTTGTCAAACACCAGCTAATTTACCTCTGTAGCTATTGTTTATATGCTGAGATTCATTCTACTCTATGTAAATGCCTGAGCACACAATGGCTGTTTCCTTTAGCAAATTAGATATAATTAAAAAGCAATGAAAAAACAAGTTTTTAACCTTATAAACAGAAGTCCTATAGTTTAGGTGGATAGTATTTCCCTCAATGTATTCCGTTGTTTTTATGGATGATTCTCACTTTTCTATAATTCTCATCACAAATTAAAACACTGATTTTTAACAACTTTTATAATCATGTTCACATCTGTCAGACTGGTACTTGTATTTTCATCTTCGAACTCCTCCAAAAGGAAATTACATTAACCAAAATGATGTCTATAACTGCAATAAAATAATTCACTAGACAACTTAGAACAGTGATTTTTACCTCTCATGTTGACTTATAAGTAATATACAAATTCTCCCTAATTCACCCAAACAAACTAGATTATTTTCACTTATTCCTAGCAAACATTCAGCTTTTCTAAATACTTGTATTCACTTGTAGGACACACTTATAGCAAAACATTTAAATTATATTGTCAAGAACTTAGTTAACTTAGTATTGCCAATTCCATTCTATCTATCATCCTATCATCAGGAACTGGAAACAGTGGGATGGTTTAGTAGTAAAGAAAAAAAACAAAGCTCAGATACAGAAGAATATTTCAAACTCACATTCCCTAAATTATCCATCTATTCACCAATGACTATATCTTTTTCCCAACTAGCTCACTTTGTCTGAAATTATGGCATTTAATTATTTTCACTAAATGTAACTAAAGAATTTATCTTAATATTAATGCTATGTATTTCTGAGTTTGGATTAGAAAGGCTGTATCCTCATATACAAAGAATGGAATGCTATTTTGTATAGAACTATAAACTTAGCCTAACTACTTCTAAAGGTATCAAATGATCTACTTAACTTTTAAAAGTTAGCCTGCATGTGGCTAATGAAGTGGAAAACTGAAACCATTATTGAGGCAGGTTAAATCTTGCTTTATTGGCTAAGTTGCATTCTGGCCTAAATCCATCGATACTGCATTAATTTTCCACCACTCTGTGATGCAGACACAGAGAAAGGGAGCCAAATGAATTCTGATTCTAATTTCAATAATTAAAATGACCACTTCTTTTAGTAAAACAACTGATATCGAAACTATCATTTTTCATTTGCAAAGAAATAACAAGTAACTATTTGTATTTTATAAAATGAAAAACAATATAAACACTACGTGTGTAGTGATGCACAAAGCAAAGTAGATGTTTGCAAAAGCAACTATGTTAGATATCCATAGTAGTAGTCAGGTTGGCAACAATTCGATTTCCAGTACTATCCTTTAGGTCCATTCACAGATAAAGACTGCCTCCAAAGTATGGTGCTAACCTGATTTTAAACCACAGAGGTAAATGACCCCAGGTAAACATCCAAATAGATGATGCAATAACCCTAATGACCAAAATGCATGTTGATTTTGCCAAATTTTGGAAAACTCCCAGTTGTACAAAATGCCAGACGGGTTACTAGTTTTTAACATATGACAATTTCATTCAAGATCTTGCAGTTGTTTTATGTTGATGTTAAAAAAAAAATACACGTACCTTTTTTTTTTTTTAACAATTAAAGTAACATTTTAGCTGCTTCACAGAATTCTATCTTAGACAATTCAGTGGAAATGTAATAAATAATATAAACACAATAACATATGGTGTTTTTTCCTCAAATAAAACCATTTGAATACAGTATTTAGCAAAGAGCCTTGCTGTTAAAGCAAGTTCCAGTAATTGGACAAAAAGAAAGACACTATCATCTCTAGTTACTGCTGTTTCTTACCATGCACCATCTTTGAAAGCCTTCATTAGCATTTGATGGTAACTAGTGTTGCCGAACAGGTACTGGTATTTTTCAATAATAATTTCTAATCATGGTATTTCTATAAAGTTGTTATGACTATGGTATTTTGAACATTGTTCTTTTTTCACTCTTTGAAAAAAACCTCATTAGGTTACCACTTGGAAAACTTCATTATTTTGAAAAGCAGAAAGAAAATCTACTACTCCATGATTAGGAGTGGGTGAACTTCCTTTAAGCAACTAAAATTACTATGATGGGTTTAGGAGAGCTAAGAATAATCAGAGAGTAGAATGAAGAAAGCCAGACAGCCACCCACAATCAGTATTAAATACCTCTTTAGTAAATATGGAGGAATAAAATTGGCAAAGCTAGTATTCCCACCAGCTTCTTCTTATGCCCCGCTGCAGAAGTAGAACTTTTGTTTCCTCATTCATAGCACTTCATACATTTATTTAATCATTAATAATTTGTTTAAAATACACCATTTGTTTCGCTCATTGTGTTACTCTCACTGCCTTCCACAATGCCTTGAACACAGACTGACTGGCTGACCCTGGTAGAAAATCAATTAATATGTTTCAATGAAGCTAACTCATTGGGTACATGTGAGAAGATGGGAAAATGGAGGGAAGCATTCAAATGTGCCTCCCTTTAAGTTACCTAGAGGAGCTAAGAATAGATTTCAGGCTTCATTCACAGAGCATTATGATCAGTATTCTGGTGAATATTTGGTTTAGGGACTTTAAACGTGACAGCAATAAAATCTTCTTTGATGAAAATTTGAGTTCTTTTGTGGCTGTCCCCTTTTATGTACAGAGAATAAGTAATTCAGGGGTCTCACTTCTATCTTTTAACATCTTTTTGCCTAATAAACATATATTTTGAACAGAAAGTACAAATATTTGTAATATCTTGAAAAATGGCTCATAAAAATATCATTTTAAACCTGACAGCAGTCAATAAGCTGATAGAGACAATGGCGATACAGATATTTTTTCCTTGTTCTTTGGAAGACCATGAATGTTTTGTTGCACCTTTTTTAAATGAGAGTCTTTGGTGTCCATGATTAGAATAGAAAATTGATTATCTATGAGTGTCCCCAGATCATACATAAACCTAGGAGTAAAAACGTTAAGAAAACGTGTCCTTGTCTAATTTTCAAGGAAGATGAATCAATAGCTTGAAAAGATCAGTAAAATTTAACTGTCGGTGCCTTTAATGTGTGAGGGTGAAATTCTGCTGACACAGCATTCAGTCTTTTAGATTGTATTCTAGCCTGGGCAATAAAACAAGAATCCCATTCTCTCTCCCTCTTTCTCTTCCTCTTTCTTTCTTTCATTTTTTTTCTTTCTTTTGCTGTTTCTTTCTTTCTCCTTTTCTCTCTTTTTCTAAAATCTCTTCCTCTTTCTTTCTCTTTCATTTTTTTCTTTCTTTTGCAGTTTCTTTCTTTCTCCTTTTCTCT
>CAUYQU010059682.1:0-14814 GCA_963574635.1 Cheracebus regulus
AATTGCATAAGCATTTTACAGATTTAAATGAAATCCTGAGCAATAGAGCAAGATTTTCATTCTCTCTCCCTCTTTCTCTTTCTTTTTTCTCTTTTATTCTACTTCTTTCTCTCTCTTAAAAAAAAAACTTCCTCTCTCTCTCTAAAAAAAAAGAAAATATGCCATTTCTCCTCAAAAAAGAAAAAAGCAAAACCAATCAATCTGTTGTCTATAATAAATACAATTCACCTATAAAGACATACATAGTATAAAAATAAAGAGATGCAAAAAGGTATTTCATGCCAATGAAAATCAGAAAAGAACAAGAGCTGTTATATCAGAAAAATTAAATTTCAAGATAAAACCTATTTAAAATGTCAAAAAGATCACTATATAAAGACAAAGATGTTAATTCAGTGAAAGGATGTAACAGTTTTAAACATATATGCACCCAACCCTGGAGCACCCAGATATATAAATGAAATATTATTAGAGCTAATGAGAGAGATAGACCCTGATACAATAATTGCTGCATAATTCAACAGCCCACTTTCAACACTGGACAGATCTTCTAGACAAAAAATCAACTAAGAAAAATCAGACTTAATCCGCATTACAGACCAAATGAGCCTAATAGATATGTAAAGAACTTTTGATCCAACAACAGCAGAATACACATTCTTTTCCTCAGCACATGGATCATTCTCAAGTATAGAACAAATGTTAGGTCACAAAAGAAGTCTTGAAACATTTTTTTAAAAATGGAAAAAATATAAAGCATCTTCTCTGATCACAACGAAATAAAACTAGAAATCAATAACAAGAGGAATTTTGGAAACTATAAAAATACATGGAAAGTAAATGATACACTCCTGAATGATCAGCATGTCAATGAAGAAATTATGGAAAAAAATTTTAATTTCTTGAAGAAAAAATGATGATGGGAACACAACAGACCAAAAGCTATGGGATGCAACAAAAGCAGTATGAAGAGGGAATTTTATAGCTATAATTGCCTACATCAAAAAAGAAAAAAAAAGCTTTAAATAAACAATCTAATGGTCTATCATAAAGAACAAGAACAGCAAGAGTGAACCAAACCCAAAACCTGTAGAAGAAAAGAAATACTAAAGATGAGAGCAAAAATATATGAAAATTTAAAGAAGAAACAATACAAAAGGTCAATGACAAGAATTTGATTTTTTGGAAAGTGAAACAAAATTGACAAATCTTTAGGGAAACTAAGAAAAGAGAGAAGGCCCAAATAAACATAATCAGAGATAAAACAAGGAGACATTACAATTGATACCACAGACATTCAGAGGATCTTTAATGGCTCCTATAAGCAGTATATGCCAAAAAATAGAAAATCTAGAGGAAAAATTTCTAGGCACATACAACCTACCAAGACTGAACCATGAAGAAATTTAAAACCTGAGCAGACCAATAACAAGTAACAAGATGGTAACAATAAAAAGACTCCTAGCAAAGAAAAGTCTGGGACTCAAGAGCTTTACTGCTGAATTCTACCAAACATTTAAAGAAGAACTAATAGCAATCTTACTCAAACTATTCTGAAATATAGAGTAGAAAAGAATACTTCCAAACTCATTCTATGAAGCCAGTATTACCCTGATAATAAAGCTACATCAAAAATTAAAAAAAAAACACACACACAGGTCAGCCGATATCTCCAATGAATACTGATGCAAAAATCCTCAACAAAATACTAGCAAACTGAATTCAACAATACATTAAAAAGATCATTCATCATGATCAAGTGGAATTTATTCCTGAGATGCAAGAATGGTTCCACATATGCAAATCAGTCAATGTGATACAGCATATCAGTATAATGAAAGATAAAAACTATATAATCATTTCAATTGATGCTGAGCAAGTATATAAAAATTCAACATCTCTTCATGAAAAAAAAACCCTCAAACAACTGGGTATAGAAGAAAAATATCTCAACATAACAGAAGATACATACAACAGACAAATAGCTAGTGTCATATTAAATGGGGAAAAGCTAAAAGCCTTTCTTTTAAGGTCTGGAACACAGCAAGAATGCCAACTTTCCCACTGTTAATCCACATAGTAATGGGAGACCTAGCTGTTGGAATCAGACAAAAAATAGAAATAAAGTACATTGAAATAGAAAAGGAACAAGTCAAATTTCCTTTGTTTGCAGATGATATGGTCTCATATTTGTAACTACTTAAAGACTAAACAAGAAAACTATTAGAATAAATAAAATCAGTAAAGTTGCAGGACACAAAACAAACATACAAAAATCAGTAGAATTTTCTATGCCAACAATGAACTATTTGAAAAAGAAATAAAAATTAATCCTATCCCATTTACAGCACACACACATAAAATTAAATACCTAGGAACTCACGTAACCAAAGAAGTGAAAGATCTCTGTAATGAAAATTATAAAACACTTATAAAAGAAATTGACACCAAAAAATGGAAAGATGTTCAATGTTTATGGATTAGAAGAATAAAAATTGTTAAAATTTCTATACACCCAAAAGCAATCTACAGATTCAGTGCAATCCTTATCAAAATGCCAATGACATTCCTCACAGAAATAAAAAATTATCCTAAAATTTATATGGAACTCAAAGACACAGAATAGCCAAAGCTGTTCTATGAAAAAAAAAAAAAAAAAAAAAAACTGGAGGAATCACATTATCTGACTTCAAGTTGTACTACTTAGTTATAATGACCAAAACAGCATGAAACTGGAATAAAAACAGACACATAGACCAATGAAACAGAATATAGAACCCAAAACAAATTCACAGATCTATAGTGAACTCATTTTTGACAAAGATGTTGAGAACATATATTGGGGAAAAAACAGTCCCTTCAATAAACGATACTGGGGAAACCAGATATTCACATGCAAAAGAATGAAACTAGACACTTATCTCCCACCACATACAAAAATAACATCAAAATGGATTAAAAACTTAAATGTATGGCCCTCAACTATAAACGTCAACAACAAAACCTTAGGGAAAATCTCCAGGGCATTGATGTGGGCAAAAATTTTTTGAGTGATGTCCTCTTAGTACAGGCAAGCAAAGCAAAAATGAACAAATGAGATCACATAAAGCTAAAAAAAGCTTCTGCACAGCAAAGGAAACTATTGATAAAGTAAAGGGACATCCCACAGAATGGGAGAAAATATTTTCAAACTATTCATTTGACAAGAAATTAATAAACAATACGTGAGGAGCTGAATCAACATTATAAAAAAATCTATTAATATGACTAAAAAATAGGCAAAAAAATTTTAAATAGACATTTCTCAAAAGAACATACAAATGGGAAACAGGCATATGAAAAGGTGCTTAACATCATTGCATTGGAGAAAAGCAGGTCAAAACTATAATGAGATATCATCCCACTCCAGTTAAAATGGCTTATATTCAAAAGATAGGCAATAACAAATGGGGGCGAGAATGTGGACAAAAAGGTACCCTCATACACTCTTGGTGGCAATATAAGTTAGTATAACTACCATGCACAACAGTTTTCAGGTTCCTCAAAAAATTGAAAGTTGAGCTACCATATGATCTACCAATCCCACTGGTGAGTATATACTCAAAGGAAAGGAAATTAGTATATTGAAGAGATATCTGCACTCCCATGTTTGCTCCTGCATTGCTCACAATACTTAATATTTGGAAGAGACTTTAGTGTCTATCAACAGACAAATAGATAAATAAAATATGGTACATATACACAATTATATACTATTCAGCTATAAAAATAAATGAGACATTGTCATTTGCAACAACATGAATGGAACTGGAGATTATTATGTTAAGTGAAATAAGCCAGGAACAGAAAGACAAACATCACACATTTTCACTTAATTGTGGGATCTAAGAATCAAAACAATTAAACTCATGGTGACAGAGAGTAGGATGGTTACTAGAGGCTGGGAATGGTAGTAGTGAGTAGGGAAGCAATAGATGGTTAATGGGTACAACAAAACAGAAAGATTGAATAAAACCAATTTGATAGCACAACAGGGTAACTACAGTCAATAATCATTTAATTGCACATTTTAAAAGAATGAAGGGTGTCACTGGATTGTTTGTAACACAAAAGATAAATGCTTGAGGGAATGGATATCCCATTCTCCGTGATGTGATTATTATGCCTTGAATGCCTGTATCAAAATATCTCATCTACCCCATAAATATATATACCTACTATGTACCTACAATAAATAAAGATAATAAACTTTTTTAATGTAGCTAGTATTACTTAGAAATAGAACTTTTAAATTTTATTGTAATTTAATTTAAATTCAAGCTATTGTGCTGCCTTTCTAGCTCAAAGGTCTCACCTCAGCAGTTCTATCTCCTTGGCATTGTGAATCACTAGGTGGCTCTGCCACAGCCTCTGTCATCCTGTGACTTGCAGGTACTGGGAGATCTGCAGATAAAACACTAATACACCTTAGAAGCTGAGAAATGCCGTGTGAGAGACAGTGAACCTGGTCTCATACACGGTGAATCACTGCTACAATCAGCATCTGAAAAAAGCATCTCACTAATATTCTTTATGACCAAGGAACTCAAGTAGATTCTTCACCACTGAAGGCACCCAGAACTGAAGCCACGTGACAATTAATTATAAACAGTAAAGTCATGTCTTCACAAATAGCTCTTATTATTTTGAGATACGTTCCATAAATACCTAGTTTATTGAGAGTTTTTAGCTTAAAGGACTGTGTAATTTTGTTGAAGGCCTTTTCTGCATCTAGTAAGATAATCATGTAGTTTTTGTCTTTGGTTCTGTTTATGTGACAGATAATGTTTATTGATTTGTGTATGTTAAACCAGCTTGCATCCTAGGGATAAAGCTAACTTGGTCGTGATGGATAAGCTTTTTGATGTGCTGTAGTATTCGGTTTGCCAGTATTTTATTGAAGATTTTTGCATCAATATTCATCATGGATATTGGCCTGAAATATTTTTTTAGTACTGTCTCTGCAGGTTTTGGTATCAGGATGATGTTGGTCTCATAAAATGAGTTAGGAAGAATTCTCTCTTTTTATATTGTTTGAAATAGTTTCAAAAGAAATGGTACCAGCTCCTCTTTGTACCTCTGGTAGAATTCGGCTGTGAACCCTTCTAGTCCTGGACTTTTTTTGGTTGGTAGACTATTATTTGCTGCCTCAATTTCAGACCTTGTTATTGGTCTATTCAGGGATTCAAATTCTTCCTGGTTTAGTCTTGAGAGGGTGTAAGTGTCCAAGAATTTATCCATTTCTTCTAGATTTACTGGTTTATTTGCATAGAGGTGTTTATAGTATTCTCTGATGGTGGTTTGTATTTCTGTGGGATTGGTGGTGAAATTCTTTTTATCATTTTTAATTGCATCTATTTGATCCTTTCACTCTTTTCTTCTTTATTGGTCTGGCTAATGGTCTCTCTATTTTGTTAATATTTTCAAAAATCCAGCTCCTGGATTCATTGATTTTTTTGGAGTTTTTTGTGTCTCTATCTCCTTCAGTTCTGCTCTGATCTTAGTTATTTCTTGTCTTCTTCTAGCTTTTGAATTTGTTTGATGTTGCTTCTTTAGTTCTTTTAATCATGACGTTAGGGTGTTGATTTTAGATCTTTCCTTGTTTCTCTTGTGGGCATTTAGTGCTATAAATTTCCCTATACACATTGCTTTGGCTGTGTCCCAGAGATCCCGGTATGTTGTGTCTTTGTTCTCGTTGGTTTCAAAGAATATCTTTATTTCTGCCTTCATTTCATCATTTATCCAGTAGTCATTCAGGAGCAGGTTGTTCAGTTTTTATGTAGTCGTGCAGTTTTGAGTGAGTTTCTTAATCCTGAGTTCTAATTTGATTGGACTGTGGTCTGAGAGACTATTACGATTTCCATTCTTTAGCATTTGATGAGGAGTGTTTTATTTTCAATTATGTGATCAATTTTAGAATAAGTGCAATGTGTTGTTGAGAAGAATGTATGCTCTGTGGATTTTGGGTGGAGAGTTATGTAGATGTCTATTAGGTCCGCTTGGTCCAGATCTGAGTTCAAGTCCTGGATATCCTTGTTAATTTCCTGTCTCATTGATCTAATATTGACAGTGGGTTGTTAAAGTCTCCTACTACTATTGTGTGGGAGTCTAAGTCTCTTTGTAGGTCATTAAGAACTTGCTTTATGTATCTAGGTGCTCCTGTATTGGGTGCATATATATTTAGGATAGTTAGCGCTTCTTGTTGCATTGATCCCTTTACCATTATATAACACCCTTCTTTGTCTCTTTTGATCTTTGTTGGTTTAAAGTCTGTTTTATCAGAGACTAGGATTGTGGCCCCAGCTTTTTTTTTCTTTTCATTTGCTTGGTAAATCTTCCTCCATCCCTTTATTTTCAGCCTATGTGTGTCTTTGCATGTGAGAAAGGTCTCCTGAATACAGCACACCAATGGGTCTTGACTCTTTACTCAATTTGCCAGTCCGTGTCTTTTGACTGGGGCATTTAGCCCATTTATATTTATGATTAATAATGTTATGTGTGAAATTAATCCTGACATTTTGATGCTAGCTGGTTGTTTTGCCCATTAGTTGAGGAAGTTTCTTCATCATGTCGATGGTCTTTACAATTTGGTATGTTTTTGCAGTGGCTGGTACTTGTTGTTCCTTTTCATGTTTAGTGCTTCCTTCAGGAGGTCTTATAAGGCAGGCCTGGTGATGACAAAATCTCTCAGAATTTGCTTGTCTGTAGAGGATTTTATTTCTCTTTTGCTTATGAAGCTTAGTTTGGCTGGATATAAAGATCTGGGTTGAAAATTATTTTCTTTAAGAATGTTGAATATCGACCCCCCACTCTGGGTTCTGGCTTGTAGGGTTTCTGCAGAGAAATCTGCTGTTAGTCTGATGGGCTTCCCTTTGCAGGTAATCCAGTCTTTCTCTAAAAGGCTACAGGAATTGCTTACTAGAAAAACCAGTTTAGAGAAGAACATAAATGACCTGATGGCACTGAAAACCACAGCATGAGAACATTTTTTCCTTTATTTCAACTTTGTTGAATTTGACAATTCAATATTGGAGTTGTTCTTCTTGAGGAATATCTTTGTGGTATTCTTGTATTTCCTGAATTTGAATGTTGGCCTGTCTTTCTAGGTTGGGTAAGTTCTCCTGGATAATATCCTGAAGAGTGTTTTCCAACTTGGTGCCATTCTCCCCATCATTTTCAGGTACACCAATCAAATGTAGGTTTGGTCTTTTCACATAGTCCCATATTCCATAAAAGCTTTGTGCATTCCTTTTCATTCTCTTTTCTCTAGTCTTCTCTTCATGCTTTATTTCATTAAGTTTATCTTCAATCTCTGGTATCCTTTCTTCTACTTGATTGATTCGGCTACTGATATTTGTGTATGCTTCAAGAAGTTCTTGTGCTGTTGTGCTGTGTTTTTCTGCTCCATCAGGTCATTTATGTTCTTCTCTGAACTTTTTTTTCTAGTAAGCAATTCCTCTAATCTTTTTTCAAGGTTCTTTGCTTCTTTGCATTGGATTAGAACATGCTCCTTTAACTTGGAGGAGTTAATTATTACCCACCTTCTGAAGCCTACTTCTAGGAAACCATCAAACTCATTTACTGTCCAGTTTTGTTCCCTTACTGGCAAGGAGTTGTGATGCTTTTGAGGAGAAGAGGTATTCTGGTTTTTGGAATTTTCAGCCTTTTTGTGCTGGTTTTTCCTCATCTTTGTGGATTTATCTACCTTTTGTCTTTGATGTTGGTGATCTTAATAAGGTTTTTGTGTGTATGTCCAATTTGTTGATGTTGATGCTACTCCTTTCTGTTTGTTAGTTTTCCTTCTAATGGGCTCCTCTGCTGCAGATCTGCTGGTGTTTGCTGGAGGTCCACTCCAGACCCTGTTTGCCTGGTTATCGCCAGCAGAGGATGCAGAACAGCAAAGATTGCTGCCTGTTCTTTCCTCTGGAAGCTTCATCCCAGAGGGGCACCCGCCAGATGCCAACCAGATCTCTCCTGTATGAGGTGTCTGTTGCACCCTGCTGGGACGTGTCTCTCAGTCAGGAGGCATGGGGATCAGGGACCCACTCTAGGAGGCAGTCTGTCCCTTAGCAGAGCTCGAGCGTTGTGCTGGAAGATCTGCTGCTCTCTTCAGAAGTGGCAGGCAGGAACATTTAAGTCTGCTGAAGCTGTCCACAGCTGTCCCTTCCCCCAGGTGCTCTGTCTCAGGGAGATGGAAGTTTTATCTGTAAACCCTTGTCTGGAGCTGCTGCCTTTCTTTCAGAGATGCCCTACCCAGAGAGGAGGAATCTAGAGAGGCAGTCTGGGTACAGTGGCTTTGTGGTGCTATGGTGGGGTCCACCTAGTTCAAATTTCTTGGCAGCTTTGTTTATACTGTGAGGGGAAAATTGCCTACTCAAGCCTCAATAATGGTGAATCCCCTTCCCCCCACCAAGCTTGAGCATCTCAGGTCCACTGCAGACTGCTGTGCTAACAGCGAGAATTTCAAGCCAGTAGATATTAGCTTGCTGTGCTCTGTGAGGGTGGTATCCACTGAGCTAGACCACTTGGCTCCCTGGCTTCAGCTCCCTTTCCAGGGGAGTGAATGGTTCTGTCTTGCTAGCATTCCAGGTGCCACTGAGGTATAAAAAAAAAAAAAACTCCTGCAGCTAGCTCAGTGTCTGCCCAAACGGCCGCCCAGTTTTGTGCTTGAAACCCAGGGTTCTGGTGATGTAAGCACCCTAGGGAATCTCCTGGTCCGTGGGTTGCAAAGATTGTGAGAAAAGCATAGTGCATGGGCCAGAATGCACCCTTCCTCACAGCACAGTCCCTCACGGCTTCCCTTGGCTAGAAAAGGGAGTTCCCTGATCCATTGCACTTCCTGGGTGAGGCAACTTCCCCCCCTGCTTTGGCTCGCCCTCCATGTGCTGCACCCACTGTCTAACCAGTTCCAATGAGATGAGCTGGGTACCCCAGTTGGAAATGCAGAAATTACCGCCTTCTGCATTGAACTCACTGGGAGCTGAGAGCAGAATTGTTGCTATTCAGCCATCTTGCCAGCCACCTCACCCACAAAACAAATCTTAATCAATTTTTAAGAAATTAAAATCACATCTAATATCTTCTCAGATCACAGTAGAATAAAACTATAAATCGATTCTAAAAGGCACCCTTGAGACTACAAATAAATGGACATTAAGCAATGTGCTTGTGAATAATTTGGGGGTTAATAATGAAATCAAATTGAAAATTAATAATGTTTTCAAAAAGAATGATAACAGTGACAAGTTATCGAAACTTAAGAGATACAGCAAAAGCACTGCTAGAGGAGTGTTTACAGCACTAAATCCTTACATCCAAAAGACAGAAAGATAACAAATATAAAACTTATTGTTACACCTCAAAGAACTAGAGAAACAAGAACACATCAGATCCAAATTTAGCAAAAGAAAAACATAACAAATATTAAAACAGAACTAAATAAAACTGAAAGCAAAAAGGATGGATAAAACAAAAAGTTGGTTCTTAGAAAAAATAAAGAGAATGTATAGACCAGTATGTAGATTAACTAAGAAAGGAAAAGAGAAGATTCAAATAAGTTTAATTAGAAATGAAGCTATAGACTTTACAATTGACTCCACAGAAATACAAAAGATCATTAAAGACTATTATGAAAACCTCTATGTACATAAATTAGAAAATCTAGAAGAAATGAATAAACTCCTGGAAACATACAATCCCCCTAAGCTTTGATCAAGTAGAAATAAAATTCCTGAACAGATCAATAACAAGTAGTAAAATTTAATCAGTAATTGTTTTAAAATCTCACTGCCAACAACAACAAAAGCCCAGGTGGACCACAAGGATTTATAGCTGAATTTTATAAGACTGTCAAAGAAGAATTGATACCAATCCTACTGAAACTATTTCAAAAGACTTAGAAGGAGGGAATGCTCACTAACTCATTCTATGAAGCCAGTATTACGCTGATACCAAAGCCAAGAAAGTACACCACAACAACAACAACAACAAAACTATGGGCCAATATCTGTGAAAAATGTAGATGCTAAAAATCCTCAACAAAATACTAGCAACCCAAATCCAATAGCAGATCCAAAAGATAATTCACCATTACCAAGTGTGTTTCATCCCAGAGATGAAGTGATGGTTCAGCAAACACAAGTCAATAAATGTGATTCACCACATAAACAGAATTAAAAACAGAAACCATATGATCATCTCAATAGGCACAGAAAAAGCATTCAATAAAATCCAGCATCTTTTTATGATTAACAGCTCTTAATAAACAGGCATAGAAGGAACATACATCAAAATAATAGCAGCCATATATGACATACCCATAGCCAACATCATACTGAATGGGGAAAAGTTGAAAATTCTCACTAAGAATTAGAACAAGACAAGGATGTCCACTTTTACCACTTCTATTGAACATAGCACTGGAAGTCATAGAGCAATTAGGCAAGAGAAAGAAATAAAGGCCAGTCAAATAGGAAAAGAGGAAGTCGAACTATTACTGTTTGCCCATGATATGATCATATACCTAGAAAATCCTAAAGCCTCCCCCAAAAGACCCCTAGGTATGATAAATGAACTCAGTAAAATCTCAATTCAGTCTAGTACAAAATCAATGTACACAAATCAGTAGCACTGCTATACACCAACAGTGACCAAACTGAGAATCAAATCAAGAACTCAATCCCATTTACAGTAGCTACAGAAAATATAATAACTAGGAATATATTTAAGTAAAGAGATATAAGATCTCTACAGTGAGAACTTAAAAACTTTGCAGAAAGAAATCATAGATGACACAAACAAATGGAAATAGATCCCATGCTCATGGATTGGAAGAATCAATATTGTAAAAATGACCATACTCTCAAAGCAATCTACAGATTCAGTGCAATTCCTATCAAAACACCAACCTCATTTTTTACGGAACTGGAAAAAAACAGTCCTAAGATTCATAATAGAACTAAAAAAGACCCCAAGTAGCCAAAGCACTCTTGATCAAAACACATCTGGAAGCATTATTTTCCTCAACCTTAAATCATATAATATTGCAAGACTATAGTAACCAAAACAGGGTGGCACTGGTACAAAAGTAGATACATAGACCAATGAAACATAACAGAGAGCCCAGGAATAAATTCATACATTTACCACCAACTAATCTTTGACAAAGCTTACAAAATCATAAATTGGGGAAAGGTCACCATATTCAGTAAATGGTGCTAGGAAAATTGAATAGTCACATGTAAAAGAATAAAACTGTATCCCTATCTCACCTTATACAACAATGTACTGCAGATAGATTAAAGACTTAGATCTAAGACCCGAAACCATAAAAATTCTAGAGGAAAACTTGGGGAACAAACCCTTACTGGCGTTTATTGGTCTTTCTTCTATTGTTGTATTTGCATTACAGGGTTTTTTTTTTTTCTAATTTTTAATGTGTTTTTTTTTTTCTTCTGCCGTCAGTTGGAAGGTATACTTTCTAGTTTTAATTCTGTAAGAGGTTGCCCCTAAATTTAAAATAAATGAATTTATATTTTTCATTGATCCTCTATGTCTTATACCACCTCTACTTTCCTACCCAACCCCTCTATCTCCCAGGTAATGGTGGCATAGTATGAGATTTTAGTCTCATTTTTGTATTTTTAATATTTAAAATCAGGTTGTCTACTTTTCCAAGAATTAATATATTCATTCTGTTTTGAAACCTTATCTATACTATTTATTTAGACTTATTCTATATTCAAATAGATTCAATGCACACATCATTATTTATATAACATAGTCTGTATTCTTAAGGTCTTTATTTTTTATTGTTTGCCAGATGCTTTGAGAATTTATTTTGCATCTCCCTGCCCCATTTCTCAAGGGTTCTACAGAGGGTATATTTCCTGAGCTCTTGCATTTCTGAAAATATCTTGATATCTTTATGCTGCATTGTCAGGGAAGAGAACTCTTTGGTCAAAACATTTTCCCATCAAAAATGTAAATGTTCCACTATTGTCTTCTGACATTTAACACTATGGAAAATTCTAGGGATATCCCAATTTTTTTTATTTAGAGGTATCCAGTTTTAGGTTTTCCTTGTCTCTTTCTTTGACTAGATACTTACAGAAGTTTTTTCTTTATCCTTGAAATTCAGAACATTCATCAGGATTATATAGATGTCAGTTATATCTTACTAATTTGACTGATATCTTTTGATCTGGAGATTCAGCTGTTTCTTAATTTTATAGGTGTTTTATTCTACTGTTGTTTCTATTGCATTTATTCTTGTCTTTCAGATATATAGATTAGGCATATTGAAACAGTATGTCGTTGTCTGAGATAATGCCTCTTTGTCATACCTCCAGGACAATTAAGGAGCGTGGACACAAAGTTAAGCTTAGAGCAAAAACTTAATAAGTGAAAGAAGAAACCTCTCTGTCAGCAGAGGGGGGTCCCAGACAGGAACACTCACTATGGGGCCCATTCTGGGTTTTTTATGGACTGGAAAAGAGAAGAAATATAATTAGTCTGTGGGCTGTCTTGACGAACCTGTGACTCAGCCTGGCCCAGGACCAATCAGCAGCTCAAATGATGATTCACAGATGTTGCTTAGCTTGGCCCAGGACCTATCAGAAGCTGAAGTGAAAGTTTGGCCCCTGGACCTTGGCCAGGGACCAATCAGGAGCTTAGGTGATGATTCATGGAAGCTAGACTTATAGTCCTAATAAAGGAAAGTAGAATGCCCACCAGAATTCACCACAGCCCACCATGCCCATGCCCACAAAAGGAGAAGAAACTTATCCTGGGACCCTGCTGACTATACAAAGGACAAAGACATTTATATGTCAGGCCTTATTTCCTTATCTGAGTGA
Organism: Cheracebus regulus; assembly: GCA_963574635.1. Lineage (NCBI taxonomy): Eukaryota > Metazoa > Chordata > Mammalia > Primates > Pitheciidae > Cheracebus > Cheracebus regulus. The sequence goes on from CAUYQU010059682.1 coordinate 12,897, forward strand.
GCTGGAGGTTCTGTGTAAGTGTTTATCCAAATGTGCAGGAGGTTTTTCTATCTGTGAAGCCATGGGCATGTCTTCAGAAACAACACTCTGTGAAAATTCCCTTATCAGTGCCTGCAGCTTAAATTTTTTCCCAGGTTGCTTTTTATGTTATGTGGGGATGAAGCACTGACTCATGGGCTGGGGGCTCTTCCGGGAACCATCCCTTGCTGTCTACCTGTGGCAAGCTAGCTAACTCCTTTCAATATGTTGGTTCTACATTAACTGGCCCATTATATGTATTATTGACTTTCTTGTTATTTTTATCTCCTTGTTCTTTTCCTCTGCTTTCTAAGACAGCTTTGGGTTGCATCAAATACTTCTGCTTTTATTTTTGCATTCTCAAAACTGATCATACTACTGATGATAGTTTTTTTACCTGCTAGTATCATATTTTTTTTGTTCAAAGTTGACTATTTTTGACCTACAAAACAGCAATTTAATATGGTTTAAATTTAAAAATAAAAAGAATAATTACTACAGTAACTATGGTGATAGTAACAAGCTAGAAATTCAGTAAATGTCCATTAATATGGAAATGATTATATATTTTTAGTAGAGATGGGGTTTCACCATGTTAGCCAGGATGGTCTCCATCCCTTGACCTCGTGATCTGCCTGCTTCAACCTCCCAAAGTGCTGGAATTACAGGTGTAAGTCACCACACCCAGCCTAATTCTTTGCTTCTTTACATTCCAAGCTAAGACAAATTTTCTATACTTTTAAAAAATTCCATGGTCCTTTTGGAATATCCTTATGTCTTAAACTCAGTCTCTTTTACTTATTTCTGAGCTCTGTTTATTTAGAGTTCCCCTTACCTATTTAGAATAGTAAGCTTTATTTTGCCTTTCTAAGCAATAATTCTGATAATTATTGCTACAAAGATGTTGAATACTGCATTTCATAGGACCTGGAATAATCAATCAATCTCAATGTTTTCAAATTGCCATGGCCCTTGAACCAGATTTGAGCTGGTAATAAAGCTTTAAAAGCCTCTACTCATTTTTAACACAGGCCCTCTGAGCCCTCAGCATCACACTCTCTGGCCCCATCAATGTTTTATGGAATCTAAATTAAAGGCTGTTTTCAAACTCTTAATTGTAAAGCATTACTTTCAATTTTTATAATGACCAAGACCAAATTTAGCTTCTGTACTTTGCTTAGATTGTTCCTAGTCAGACAGAAGCGAGGGCTGCTTAAACCTATAATCTTAGTTTCAATCCATACTCTATAATTTTCAGAAATTACAGCTTTGACAGGAAAATGCCTGGGAAGACACCAACCTCTGGGTCTCACAACTCAAAACAAAGGAACTTGCTGACAGATTTTGACAAAGGGACCCAGTGAGTACACACTAGGGTAAGATTCCATATGAACAAGACACCATCCTGTTTGCCCTCAGCCTTTTCAAATGTGGTCTTCTATGCACCATCTAACCTGCACCTTTCACCTCATTGGCATTGGTCCCTCAGTCACAGAACAGGAGCAGGCAAAGAAACACTGTATACAAATTTAACTGCACCTGCACAGTAGAGATCTGTCACCTAGTGGGCTCTAACATGAGACAGCTATAGTGCAAAACTTTCTGGAAGTGAGCCAAACAGACCCTAGCTTTGATGAGTTAAAATCATTTCAAGTCAAACTGGTCATCATAAGGTACCGGCAGTCCTGACCAATTCCTGATTCAGTACAGGTAGCAGCTACATTGAATGAACAAAGAATTAAGGCGAACCATCTTACAAAGAAAGAGAATGAATAGCTACATCCAAAAAAAAAAAAAAAAAAAAAAAAAAAACAAAAAATGCACACCCAAAAAAAAATTTTGACCCCAAAACACAACCGAGTGTTTTTAAATTATACAAATAGGGTTTAATGTTTTTTTT
>CAUYQU010059685.1:0-46997 GCA_963574635.1 Cheracebus regulus
TTTTTATTTATAGATAAAAATTTTCTTTTCTCTTTTTTTTTTTTTGAGAGTAACACATATATCTGTGTTTTTCTCTGCGCTCTCACACACACACACACACACACACACACACACACACACACACACACACACACACACACACACACAATGGGGATCTGGTCATAGGGCGTGCTGTATGAATCACCAGAGGTTACCAGGGCCAGACACCCTAGACTCTGCAAACAAGGAAGAAAGTGAAAAACTGGTTGCTCAGGCAGCTGGGATTTCCCTTTCTGTCTGAGACGAAGAAAAGGCAATTCTGCAGAGTTGACAGTTACAGGAAAATGGTGAATTAGCTTCAACTTAGCCTATGTGGAGATGGAAGCCAGAGCCTACTAGTGACCTTCTAGCCAAGCCCTCCCTCTTCTGGGTCTCTGACCTTCGCACTCTCCTGTTAAAGGCTGCTGTTGAAACTGCACTTCCTCCCTTTGTTTCTGTGACGCGGTACTTGCCCATCTCATCCTCTGATCTGCTGGCTCTTTCTAGACCTCTTCTGCTTTCTCATTCGCCTCCTCCCGCTGCCTCATTTCTGGAGGTCTTGTCTTCTGCCCTCCTCAGGGCCTGCAGGGTCTGCTTGCCTGTACTTTCTCCTAATGTCTCACTAGGGTCTCCAAGCTCAGGACACGGAGCAGCAGGTCACCTCCTTTTTATACCACGTTCTTACGCTGGCCCCTCTGCCTGGGGTGCTCTTCTCACTTCCCACCTCCTTCATCTGGCTGCCTCCACTCTTTCTACCAATATAAATTTGGCTATGCCTGGAAACATGATGATTCTCATTAAAAATTTCTGACTTTTGCACCGGATTATGTCCTTCCTATCTTTCTATCTCCTGGCTTACAGGACAGTGCTCAGTACACTGCAGGTGTTCAGTAAAAGTCTGCTGAATGTAGTAATAAACTGTGCTCTGCATCCTAAGTCATGAATCTGCCTGTTCCATCTTGTTGCCTGTTCTGTTCCTCTGGTCCATTCTGCATTCCACTGCCCTCTCCTTCTCAAGAACAAGCATTAGTTCCTATTGCCAGTTGCACTGAGTTGGGAACCGTCTGCTTTGGCTTTCAAATCAGTCCTTAATCTGTCTCTAGCCTATCAAATAGATGTATCCCCACCATTGCCTTTTGGAGAGCTTTCTCTGAAACTGATCAGGTCTCCTGATGTCCTGAATGTACCATGTTAATTCCAGCGTGAGTGTCTTCCTGCCTGTCCATCAAGGCCCATTTCTATCTCTGTACCTTTTTACAGATACTTATTTTTCCATCTCCCCAAAATAGGGAGCTGGAGGACATAAAATTTTGAAAAGTCCTCATCCCTGACAAAATTATTAATCATGTCCCCTTTATTCTCTCACACTGTGCAGGTTTTGATGATGAATTTAATAATACTCCAATATATAGTGTATACATAAGCCATAAAGCAAAATGCTTAACAAACACTCATAAACTCTTTCTTCAAGAACAAGAATATTGACAATGACAATGTATTTTTAAAAATTTAGTAAGTTGCAGCTGGGTGCAGTGGTTCATGCCTGTAATCCCAGCACTTTGGGAGGCTGAGGCGGGTGGATCACCTGAGGTCAGGAGTTCGAGGCCAGCCTGTCCAACATGGTGCAACACTGTCTCTAATAAAAATACAAAAATTAGCCAGGCGTGGTGGTGTGTGCCTGTAATCCCAGCTCCTCGGGAGGCTGAGGCAGGAGAATCGCTTGAGCGTGGGAGGCAGATGTTGTAGTGAGCTGAGACTGTGCAACAGAGTGAGACTCCATATCAAAAAAAAAATTTAGTAAGTTGCTAAAATTTAACAATTATAATATATTTCACATTTAAAAAAAATCAGATTTCTGGTTTCTCTTGAAAAAAAAGAAAGAAGATCAGGCAACACTGGGCCTGCATTTCTGCGTTACAAAAACAAAAAACCATGGACCAGGCAGTTCCCTTCAGTTTGTCTCTGTCTTCACCAAGACCCCTTCAGTCATTTTTGAAACACCATAAATAATAGTTGGCACCTTGCCCATGCTTCTCTGCCAGGAGCAGGAGAACCGTGTTATCTGGAAGAACCTCAGTGGATTGGTAAGATAGTGGCCATTCTATAAGGGGGTGACTGAGGCCCTGGGACCTGTAGCAAGGAGGAGCTAAATATGGAAGCCCTCGGGAGGAACAGAGAGGACCCCATGATTAACCTCAGAGAAGAGTGAGGCCGAATGATTCATCTAGTACCAACATTTCAGTGTCTGCCTACTCTAGATCCCACTAGGAATGCTACCATAAAGCATGTGATGGCAACTTGGCCAAGGCACACTAGAAAGATGAGCTCTACATTACCAAAAGCATGCTGAGCTTATTTAGCAACTCAAGATATATAAGCGTGTTCTAGACTCCTCTTGAGTCACCACATCTACCTGACCCACCGTATCATCCTCCTTCCCAATTTCTTCCCAGTTCAAAAAAAATGCACAAATACCCAAATTCTCATCCCTCACTGAGACTCAGAAAGGGCATATATTACACACAAGTAACATGCCGAGACCTGGGAGCACAAACCAGGTCTCCCATCTTTGCAATTCATTAAGTGAATTGCATTAAATGAATAGGCGGTTAGTTTGCAGTAAGTATCCTGATTTTCTGAAAGGTGTTGTTGTGTTTAAATTTCAAACCAAAAGTTTAAGAAAAATCTAGTGACTGTGATAACAAGAACACGTTCCTTTGGTGAACAGAATGGGCAATCATAAAGGAACTAAAAGTAATAATTTACACTCATCATGAGCTTCACCTTTTCTTAACATTTTAATATGCTTTGGTTAGGATAGGGTGATTATCAGTCCTGTTTTACAGATGCAGGGACTGAGTGAGGATCAGAGGTGCTAGTTGAGTGGTCCACATCAATGTGACAATGATCCAAAGACCATATCCCTTCTGTCTTTTTCTGAGGAAAAAAATTCAAAATTTTTCAAAATTCCACTTTTACACTTTGATTCTCACCTAACTTTGTTTAGTACACTGGGCTGCAGAAGTTCTTGAAGTTAAATAAGTCACTATGGTTTGATGTGATATCTTGCAAAGAGAAATTTAATGATGAGTTGGAGAATTCTGAGTATTTGGGGCCTTGATTCTGAATGTTTTCATTTGTGTTCAAAGACTTGTCATCTATTTTCTTCCAACTGAAAAATAAATCATTTCTAGGTATCTGATAGGGAAATGTTTACCATGACATTTGTGTCATTGGTCTGGGATAACACTAGGAAGCTAGGGGACTGGGGATGGTGGGGAATCAGCTTAGTCACTCTGGGAGAAGCCCCCGCTGAAGAAAGGCTCCTTTCTAAGGCCAATATGCTCAAAGGTTGACATTTTCAGGAATCTTGTCAACTTGGGATCAACATAGAAATGCCAGTACTCAAGGCATACCTTGTTAAGAATGTAAATAGCGACATTCCTTTCCATCCTACCCTCACCCTGAGTCTGAGTTCTAGTTTGCTCTGAACCTTCTCCTCTTCCCTAAAATGAAGGCTGTCCCAGGGTGGCTGTTCCATTCTCTTAAAGTCCTGGTTGGGGACACTGATGATACATTAGACAGCTCTATTAAAAAAAAGCTAGTAATAATTGGGATATCACCAGTCTAGAACTCAGTGTCTCATTTGCCTGTGGAAAGGCTGATGCACTTCAAGAACAGCTAATTGAAGGACATTATGTCATCTTTTTTTTAGACTGAAATGTGGTTTTCTCATAGAAAGTCAAATATTTTATCTTAGAAATTAAAAATGTCAATAGTATTTTCTTTTTCTAAATGTTTAAAAATTTAACATGGTTAAAATTAGATTGAAAAGTCCATGACTGGTTTATGGGCCAGGTTTTCTATTTTATATCAAACTACTTTAATATACTTGCTTTAATGTAAGTTTGAAGTATGCAACAAAGTATGCACTAACACAGTGGCTTCAAAAACATTGTCTTGCTCACATCAGTATTCAATTGTAGCTGTTAAACATGAATTCGGAGCCTGCTGACACATCGGTAAATGCTTGTAAAGAAGTGATGATGTTTTCTAATCTGGAAACTGACTCCTTAGCTTTCCCTCTTAGAGATATAGTCTTTCTCATGGTTAATCTTAACACAATTAAAAAGAGACTGTCTTAGCTAAAGAGTGTTAGGTCTCCTGCTTGCCCCTAAGAGCAATGGCATTCTGACATTAAATCTCTCTATTGCACTCAGTAAAGACATTCTACCTACTGAATTAATACAAGCATTTTAGTATGTGCTTGAATTTTTGAACATTATTCCTAATTGAAAGATGAAGAATGCTAAGGGAGATTACAAGGGCATAGGAAATGTTATCAGTGGCTATTGAAAGGCCTAGTTATTCACTCTTCCTGAATCCCATTTATCTATCCAACCACCCAGCCATCCAACCATCCATCCATCCAATATGGAGCATCAACTGAGATACTCAGCACTGTTATATATCCAGGCATACTGAGATGAATCTTGATTTTTCAGAACATAAGCTCTGGCCCAGAACTAGGCCAGATTCTTATTTCTACATATTCATCTGGCCACCCTTCCTGCTTCTATGTGGAATTTGCATTGGACAGACCACGCTTCCTATTCTTGTGACCTACTTGCTCATTTGTGACTTATTAACGTCTATCTTGATTATTACACATTCTCCAACACATATTTTAGTGCATAATATCCTATTAGGGGAAGGGAAGTGCATAGAACAAACCTGATTAACAGGTGGTACAATTTGAGAAGGACAGACAAATTGCTTTTCATCTAATCCTACCACAGTGCCTGAAGTCCCACAATTAAAAATGAACTTTTTTCCACCTTGTAGGCTTTGGTTTGTAAGAGTTTTCTATTCAGATATTAAAACCACAGAAAAAGCTTTTATCTTCTACCTGTTTATAGAATACTTTGTTATGAATGATGTTATAGCTAAGAAAGGAGAAGGTTAAACAGAATGGATATTGAATATCAAAGGCCCATTTTTGCCTTAAATTTCCAATGTTCTCTAAGGTTGTCTGCAGATATAAAGAGAGATTGGAGACCTGCCAGAAAGCCTAGGACATGGGCAGAAATTTGTGGCTCACTGTCACATAATCTTAAGTAGAATATTATCAGATACATGGTAGAAACTGTTATTTGAGAATAAGAAAATCTTTGCAATGTTGGATTTTTGAAGTAGAATGAAAAATAGGAGTTTGCTAGCCCAGTTATTATAGATGAGAAGATGTGGTTAATGATTTGGCTTAAGTCAGTGGTCTATGTGGGAGCTGGCTTCCCCTCATAATCTAATGCTGTACATGGCTCCAGGTCAGTGCCTCTGCAGGATGTAAAGCACCTGAAGTGAAGCCTTCAAGCTAGGATTCCTTTAACTTGTGGTACATGATGCCTTTTCAAGGAGTACAAAGTAGTATGGAAGGAACAGCTTTAAGGGAATACATTCCCAGATCTTGAATTTCCATCTCTATTATTCTGATGAGTCTTTTTCATTTTTGACAGTCATTTATCAAAACAGATGTTTTTATTACTCATGTTGGTTTGATGAACTATACAGTAGGAATAATTATAACAGTATAAAAGAAATTTTGAACACTTTAGAGTCTTATGGACACAGAAAACAATTAAGTTCTAATTTAAAAATATGTTGTTGGAGAGAAATATGAGTAAAATGAATTTCAAATATAAAATATATTACAGTAGGATAAAATTCTGCAGAGAAAGTAGAATGGAAATATAAGTTTGAAGAGAAAAGAAAGTGATGCTAAATTTCCAATGGTTAAAAAAAATCCTGTTCACAGATTTTAAAAATGAATAACTAGGTATTACATTGCTAAGGTAATTAGCAAAAAGCCTTTGGGTTAGCTTAAAACAATAATGTAAAAAAATTTTTTTCAAACATCAAAGCATATGATACAGTAGAAATTACATTATTTGATACTAAACTCATTATGAAAAATTTCAGATGTTTATTTAAACATATGCAAAAGGCTACATGGCTTTTAAAAGTTGTTTAGGGGTTCAAATGAAAGAGACACGGAAGACCCACTGTTTCCAGTACTTGACTTGGGGTGATCCATAGTGAAGGTGGACCTGAGATAGATCAAAGTCTGCAAACTCAGATGTCCTAGCGGCCAAGGAGGCCTGCCTAAGCCAGTGACATGGGCCAGTAGGCACTAGACAACAGAAGAGCTCATGTCCAAAGAGGCTGCTATTACTCAGTTCCAAGCAAGCAGTGCTGTGCTCGACTTCAAAGACTCTGTTGCTAGATTTTTCTAGAAATCATAGATTTTTAGAAACAATCTTTAATTTTTCATGTTGGCTCAAAAAATGTTAAGATGTTATAGGGATAAAGCACTTTGTTGGGCTGAATCTGGCCTTATGGGTCAATTATAACTGCTGTAGATGGAATGGCATGTAGACAGATCCTTTATTTGACCAGATTCTAGGAGGGAAAGAGTTCAATAGGTGGTACTTGATTACTACTGCACTTTTTCTAAAAATATAGGGAACCAAGTGTTAGAGACGGTTATTTTGGTCTTTTAAAGTATTTATTTCCTAGTCAGTTCAGGGAACTCTAAAGGAATGCTAAACCAAATCTATAAGTAAGCAAGACATTCCTTACATTCTAGAACCGAATGCACTTCATAGTTGTTATATAAATACATCTAATGTAATATAGATCTAATTTAATTATGTTCCAAGAATTCACGTTATGTTTCCAGTGTCATAACTTCAACAACTGATGACACTGTAGCAGTGAGGACATAATCTGCCCTGAGAATTACTTGTAATCTGAAAGCCCCTTTTGAGCCCCAACGCTAAGGAACATTTTATGCGGCCAATCATTTCTTCCTTCCTGAAACTCCTTCCTCTTTGGTTTTCTTTCTGAACTTGCTACAGTTTCTTTGTGAGACTGTTGTCTAATTCCATTTTTAAATGTTGGTATTATCTATAAAATTCTTGTTTTCCTTCCTTCTCCTTTGACTTCCTCATCTCTTTTCCTTTCTTCTTTTCTGTCTCCTTCCGTTCTCCCAGATCAAACTTTTTTCATCTTTATAGCTTCAAATATAGTCTCTGTGCTGATGCATTTCAAATCATTCCCTTCCACCCTGGTCTCTCACCTAAGATCCAAGCCTGAATATTTAGGAGCCACCAGGCCTAATGTTCAAATCTGAACTCATCAGTTTCCTCCTGCAAACAAATAAACAAATGCTCTATATACTTTTCCTTCAGTCAGCCATCGTGGTGAGCAGCATGAACTTTGGCAGATTGTCCCTGAGTTTTTCCTCAGCATTCCTCTTGTTGGGAAGCTCATCTTCATGCTTTCATAGGAATTATTTTGCCTCAAAAACCAATAGGAACATGTCATTCCTTTCCTCCAAAACCTACATGGCTCACTATGCTCTATAAAAATCTCACTCTTTACCCACGGCACCCGAATAGAATTTTAATATTATGCAAAATATCAGTGACTGTTCTGCTCCCTGAAAATGAATGTATTGCTAGTGTTCTGGAAAGACCAGGTTAAATTAAGCAAGTGAGTTTCCTTGGTCTAGAACATTTTAGAGCTGCTAAAATGCTCATGTGAATTGTGAATCTCTGCAATTTCCCAAATATACTGGGTCAGGGATCCTCCCATTGAGGAATGACTATGAATAGCTAAAGGAGGGTGTTTGCTGAAACCCAGCTGGGGAACTAAAGTAGATTATTGATGGTGCCAGCAAGCTACCCATCAGGCCTGCCTTCTGTTGTCTGGTTTCTCTCACCCTCTGCCCCTGTCACACTGCACCACTGGTTCTAAAACAGGCCACACTCCGGTAAGCCTCTGGGCTCCTGCTCATTCTACCCCCTCAGTCCCTAATGCTGTTTCCTCCATTCTTTACTTGTTTAAAACCTATACATTCTTCATGAATTAATAGAGAATTTTTTGTTACCTCTTCATCTCCTCAGTAATTTATAACTTTATCCATTACTTTATTCTTTCTTATGTCATGTTTGTGTGAATGTCTATTTTTCCTAGCAAACTCTAAGCTTCATTGTTTAAATTCATCCATTCATTCAGGATTCAACAATATCTAGCAAAGGTTATTCTAAGTACTATTCTGAATATATGGTTGAGTTCTTATTCCTTTTGGTAGTGATATGATTTGGCTGTGTCCCCACCCAAAATCTCATCTTGAATAGTAAGATTCAATTGTAAATGTACAATTCAATTGTAATTGTAATTCTATCCCCATATTCTCCACGTGTGGACGGCAGGACCAGGTGGAGGTAATCAGATCCTGGGGGCAGTTTCCCCCATGCTGTTCTCATGATAGTGAGTGAGTCTCACGGGGTCTGATGGTTTTATCAGTGCCTGGCATTTCTCCTGCTTGCACTCGCTCAGTCCTGCCACGCTGTGAAGAAGATGCCTGCTTTTTCTTTGCCTTCTGTCATGATTGTAAGTTTCCTGAAGCCTCCCCAGCCATGGGGAACTGTGAGTCAATTAAACCTCTTTCCTTTATAAATTGCACAGTCTCTGGTATTTCTGCAAAGCAGTGTGAGAATGGACTAATACATATAGGATTTGCCATTCCTAACAAAGCACTTGAGAGGCGGTTGTGGTACAGCGGCTGAGAGCACCGTCTCAGGGCCAGGCGGCATCTGCTTTGTGCCACTGTCATTTCTTAACTATGTAACCTTGGACAAGTTATAAAATATGATATATGAAAATATACTGCTATTCTTAGGAATTTTGGAGTATTTTTCAAGATATAATGCAAAATTTTAAATTCATAATCATAAAGAAAAATGTTTTAGCAAAGCAATATACTTTATAGCCAAACAATAAAATTATAAGACAATAAAATGCACTTCTGAATAAATATTTCAATAACTTCAACTGGGCATGGGCATATCTTCTTGCTTATGTGGATATCTAGAAATTGAAAGTTCACTGGGATTTTTATAAGTGTCAGTTCAACATTTTTCTGAGGAAAAACGATTTTTAAACTCCATATTTGATTTGAAAACAACTCAGATTGCTTTATGGTTTTCTTTCCACGTTCAAAATAGGATTTCTGATCAATCAAATATGCACTATATTTATATTATGAATGCAGATATAATTTAGACACACTGGAAAGAATGATATCCACTAACTGTTCCCCCCAGGAGCGTGTGACCTTTAATCAGGTGGTTTCATGGTCTTCTATTGCCTTAGCATATTTCTAGCATCATATGTTGATGAGCTGGGACCTTTAGGACTACATTCCTCTCATTCTTTAAGAACTATCCACTGGGGTCAAAGTGGAGTGGGACTGAATATATAGGAGGGTCAATGAATTATTGCTTGTGATAGCACTCGGAAATTATAGAACTATAGCATGCTCATTATGTTGCCTTTGAAAGTTTCTGCTTCAAAGGCACTCCATAAGAGTGCCTGTCTTTGGCAGGCCAGAGACAAAACTCCCTCAGTGAGATCCCTATTGACTGTCTATAGCAATCTTAATAGTATATTGGTGTTCTAGCAAGAGTCCAGGACAGGGATATTCACATTTAGTTAGAGTATGCCTTGTTTGAAAGCAACTTGTAATTATTTTTAGGTGGTGTTATATTTGATGTCAAGAACAAAATATCCTAGAGTTTTCCTGGAATTAGGAATGGGTCATGAGAATCAAGATGTGCTAATGGTGACTGACGGTACTTTTGGAACTTTATGGGAAGAAAATATAAATTGTAACATAGCAAGAGTGCCTACTTCTAATGTGGCTCATACATACCAGTTTTTAATGCAAATATTAAATCATCAAACTCCTGGGACTCCTCATCAGCTGTCAGTGACCCCTGGCCATATCCTCCAGAGGATGGGAACATGGCTCCATTTTGTGGACTTGGCTTTAAATCAGGGCTGGCCTGACTGGCCTGTTGGAAGGACGCTCTCTCCCAGTCAGGTGGCACCTGTTTGGATTGGGATGGGGGAAAAAGAAACCATAATATGAATGCATATGCATTCACGATGAAACCCATATGAACAATTGATCTCGGCCTCTCCTTACAAAGATCTTGTTAAAGGGTGGTTACATCATTTGAAACTAGACCTTTATTTTCTTATAGATTTATTTTTTGTAGAGATGGAGTCTCACTACACTGCTCAGGCTAGTCTTGAACTCCTGGTTTCAAGAGATCCTGCCTCCGCCTCTCAAAGTGCTATGATTACGGGCATGAACCACCATGCCTGGTCTTAAATTCTGGTGTGAGGATTACTTGAGTCCAGGAGTTAGAGACCAGCCTGACAAGATGGTGAGACCCCATCTCTATGAAAACTTTTAATATGTGAAAAATTAGTTGGTGTGGTGTGTGCACCTGTAGTCCCAGCTACTCAGGAGGCTGAGGTGGGAGACACACTTAAGCTCAGGAGTTCATGGCTGCAGTGGGCTATGATCACGCCACTGTGCTCCAGCCTGGGTGACAGAGAGAGAGAGACACCCTGTCTCTACAAAATGTAACAAAACAAAACACAACAAAACAAAACCTTAATTTTATCTTTATTATTTAGAAAATTATGTCTCTCCCTGAGACAATTTAATCTGGTGATTCTAAACAATGTCTCTATTTGAATTACTTGTAGATTTCTATGCTGTCATGTGTGGGGAAAGAAAACTAATTTTTAACCCACTAAATACATGTTTTGGTAAGATGCGTGCAAAGAAAACTCTGTTAAAAAATATAAGAACTGGAGGAGAATCCTCCTAATCCTTTATCTAAAATGCCACACAGGATTTTAAATATAGTAGGTATCTATAAGGACATACTAAATTTACAAAAATACTTTCATAGCATTCCTTCTTGTTTTTGATTGAATAATTAAAAAGATAGCTCTATCCTGGAATTATTAAATATATTTACATACCTCTAGGTTACTCATAAACAACCCCTTAATCCTTCCTTTCCTATACTTTCCCTTCTCTGCATGGCTTTTTAGAATGTCTCTGATAGCACCTCACTGACAGCTGAGTCAGCGCCAATTCTAAGCCTCTGAGGAATGCAGAGCACACTTCAGGCTTTGCTCTTGCACAAAACCCAAATGAGCACTCAAGTGGTGGCTCTGGCCCAAGAACTGGACTGTTACAGCTGCTGCCTACCAACATAGGGTGTTCTGAAAGACAACAGAGACACTTCGTTTCTGAGAACAGTGATATGAGAACTTTAGATATAAACTTGAGAGGAAAAGATGAAACCTTAAAAAATTTCACTAGGAAGTTGAACATCTAGACCAGCAGTGTCCAGTAAAACTTTCTGCAGTGATACGAATGTGTTATGTCTGTGTTCTCCAATATGGCAGCCACCAAAGGCATGTGGCTGTTGAGCACTTAAAATGTGACAAGGGTGAATGATAAACTGACTCTTTAATGTTGCCTAATTTTTGTTTAAATTTAAATCCCACATGTAGCTCATGGTTATTGTATTGGATAGTTCAGATCTAAATAAATGCAAGACTGAGCAACCATTCAAAAAAAATTTATTAAAGATTCATTTCTGAATTCTTGATCCTAAAAAATCCCTGTTTCCATTGGACCTGCTGTGATGAAATAAGTCTATTTAAAGAATTTTGGGGACAGAGAAATGGTACTAGATTTCCAAAAATTTAAGGACACTAAAGATATAGCTTGATTTTTAAAGATTGTACTTGAATTTATCTTATAACTGAAATTTTGTACCCTTTGACCAAAATCTTTCATGTCCTCCACACCCCCACACCTGACAACCACCTTTCTACTTTATTTCTGTTACTAGGTAATAATTCTTTATATTAAAATTTCTCATTCAAATTAAAAATATATATAGTACTTGAATTGTGGACATTTACCTTAATTTTAACCTAAGATAAATAACATTACTTTCTATATTACTATGAAGAAAAAAAGGTATCTCTGGGCAGGTAGGTTATCAGTCTATTGATCTGTCTATCTACCTATCTCTCCATCCATCTATCTATTAATATAAACTATTTCCTTTTTAGACAGATGCACCTTGATTTCCTGCCATTTTTCAGGAAGTAAACACAAATACTGTTTCCCTTGGCTCTTTAATATATAGAGGGCAATACACGCTCATAAAAAAATAGTAACCAAACACATCTTGGACACTGCAGAAATTTTTAGGGCCCTTTGTTACTATCTCCTCCTGACCAAAGGAATTCAGGGATGTTTTAAAATGTGAGCAGTGGCCCGACTGCTAGGGGAAGCATTACTGACAAGCTGGTGGCAATGGCACTCACACACAGGAAATCAAAATGATGTGGACAGAATGCAGAGGGCAGTGGGAGGTAGATTTGTACAGAGGAAACCCTGGCTAGATTTTCCAGTAGTGCTGCAGAAGCACTCTTCTGAGCTTTTTTTCTAAAATATTTTCTGGTATTTAAATTGAAAAGAGGTTTGGCTTAATTTCTTTTCTCTGTTGAGATTGAAGTAGTGAATTGGAATAGGAGACAGCTATGAAAGTATTTTTAGGAAAAATAGCATCTTAAGAACCATTTCCTTGGCAGACTCAGTCACTAGCATGTCAAATTAGAAAGATTTTGAAGAAAGAAATTTCAGATTATACTCTATTTGATTACCCAGTACAAACTGCTGGTCAGCCTAGTTCACAGGGTGAAGAAGAAAAATAATAGGATAATGGGTGTGACACTATAGTAAGGAAACCAAGTACCATAGGTCAGATGTCAGTATGTAAAAGATTTAAAAGTCACCTACTATCATTCATCTTGTACTCATATTTATGAAGTGGAGACGCTGTCAATGAGAGGCACGTGTGCATGCGCGTGTGCGCACGTGCACACACATACACATGTGTGTCAGAGAATGAAAGGGCAAGGGCAGATACCTCCTCCATAGCACTGATGAGATTCTGGGTGGACTTGCTGATTTCCCCTCCAGCAGGAGGCATTCCACTCCCGGGCGTGAAAAAGGCTGTGCTGGGTCCGGGATGCCCATTCATTTCCACAGTGTAACTGGCCTTCATGGGGCAACACATTTGGTTGTGTAAAATGAAATAAACCACGAAAACATAAAGTCCCTGCAAAAGAAAAAAAAAAAAAAGAACATCAGCATGTCAAAAGAAGTCCTGCTACCATAGCTGAAGAATAAACATGGTTGTATTAGTCCATTCTCATCCTGCTATGAAGAAATACCCAAGACTGAGTAATCTGTTTTTCTTTCTTGGGTTTTTTTTTTTTTTTTTTTTGAGATGGAGTTTCACTCTGTCGCCCATGCTGGAGTGCAGTGGCATGATCTCAGCTCACTGCAATCTCAGCCTCCCAGGTTCAAGTGATTCTCCTGCCTCAGCCTCCCAAGTAGCTGGGACTACAGGTGTGTGCTACCACACTTGGCTAATTTTTGTATTTTTAGTAGAGAGGGGGTTTCACCATATTGGCCAGGCTGGTCTTGAACTTCTGACCTCAAGTGATCCCCTCACCTCAGCCTCTCAAAGTACTGGAATTACAAGTGTGAGCCACTGCACCCAGCCAAGACTGGATAATTTATAAAGAAAGAGGTTTAATTGACTCCCAGTTCTGCATGGCTGGAGAGGCCTCAAGAAACTTACAATCATGATTGAAGGCACCTCTTTACAGGGTGGCAGGAGAGACAGAGTGCAAGCAGGGGAAATGCCAGGGGCTGATAAAACCATCAGATCTCATGAGACTTACTCATTATCATGAAAACAGCATGGAACTGCCTCTGTGAGACTCATTCATTATCATAAAACTGCCTCCATGATCCAATTACTTCCACTTGGTCCTGCCCTTGACACGGGGGATTATTACAGTTCAAGGTGAGATTTGGAGAACACAGCCCAAACCATATCATTCCACCCCTGGCCACTCTCATATCCTTACATTTCATATCCTTACATTTCAAATCTCATATCCTTACATTTCAAAATACAATCATGTCCTTCTAACAGTCCCCCAAAGTCTTAACTCATTTCAGCATTAACCAAAAAGTCCTAGTACAAAGTCTCATCTGAGACAAGGCAAGTCCGTTTCATTTATGAGCCTGCAAAATCAAAAGCAAGTTTGTTGCTTCCTGATACAATGGGGATATAGACATTGGGTAAATACACCCATTCTAAATGTGAGAAATTGGCCAAAACAAAGGAGCTACAGACTCCATGCAAGTCCAAAATCCAATAGGGGAGTCATTAATCCTTAAAGTTGCAAAATGATCTTTGACTCCATGTCTCACATCCAGGTCATGCTGATGCAAGAGATGGGATCCCATGGCCTTGGACAGCTCCACCCCTGTGGCTTTGCATGGTACGGTCCCTCTTCCAGCAGCTTTCCCAGGCTGGCGTTGAGTGTCTGTGGCTTTTCCAGGCACACGGTGCATGCTGTTGGTGGATAAACCATTCTGGGGTCTAGAGGATGGTGGCCCTCCTGTCACTGAAGCAATGCCCCAAGGAGGATTCTGTGTGGGGACTCTAACCCCATATTTCCCTATTGCACTGCCCTAGCAGAGGTTCTTTATGAGGGCTCCGCCCATGCAGCAAACTTCTGCTTGGGTGTCCAGGCATTTCCATACATCCTCTAAAATCTAGGCAGAGGTTCCCAAACCTCAATTCTTGTCTTCTGTGTCACCACAGGACCAGCACCACATAGAAGCTGCCAAGGCTGGGGCCTGCACCCTCTGATGCAATGGCTTGAGCTGTACCTTGCCCCCTGTTAGTCATGGCTAGAGCAGCTGAGATGTATGGCATACAGCAGTACAGCAGGAGGGCCCTGGAGAAGGTCTAGGATACAATTTTTCTCTCACAGGCCTCAGCCTGTGATGGTAGGGGCTGTGGTGAAGGTCTCTGGCATGCCCCAGAGAGTCCCTGGAGATATTTTCTCCATTGTCTTGGCAATTAACATTTGGCTCCTCATTACATATGCAAATTTCTTCAGCTGGCTAGAATTTATCCCCGGGAAATTGGTTTTTCTTTTCTACTGCATCGTCGGGCTGCAAATTTTCCAAATTTTTATGCTCTGTCACCTCTTGAATGCTTTTCTGCTTAGAAATTTCTTCCGCCAGATACCCTAAATTATCTCCCTCAAGTTCGACGTTCCAGAGATTTCTAGGGAGGAGGTAAAATGACACCAGTCTTTTTGTTAAAGCATAGCAAGGGTCACCTTTATACAGTTGCTAACAAGTTCCTCATCTCTATGTGAGATCACCTCTGCTTTGACTTCACTGTCCAAATTACTGTAAGCATTTTGATAAAGCTATTCAACAAATCTCTAGAAAGTTCCACACTTTTCCACATTTTCCTGTCTTCTTCTGAGCCCTCTAAACTGTTCCAACCTCTGCCTGTTACCCAGTTCCAAAGTCACTTCCACATTTTTGGGTATCTTTACAGCAGCACCCAACTCTCTAAGGTACCAATTTTCTGTATTAGTCTGTTCTCATGCTGCTATAGAGAAATATCTGAGACTGGGTAATTTAAAGAGGTTTAAATTGACTCACAGTTCTGCATGGCTGGGGAGGCCTCAGAAAACTTATAATCATGTGGAAGGCACCTCTTCACAGGGCATCAGGAGAGAGAAAGAGTGCAAGCAGGAGAAATGCCAGATGCTTATGAAACCATCAGATCTTATGAGATTCACTAATGATCATGAGAACAGCATGGGGAAACTGCCCCTATGATCTAACTACTTCCATTTGATCTTGCCCTTGACACATGGGGATTATCACAATCCAAGGTGAGATTTGGGTTGGGACACAGAGACAAACCATACCAATGGTTGAAGGCATTACTGATTTTCCACAAGCATTCTCCAAATTCTATTAAAAGCTGAGAATTTATAGAACATGTTAGGAGTCTAGCAAGAGACTATGGCAAATTTTGAATGTCACAAAAAATTTAGTCAATGTAATTTAGGAAAATTGACCTCCCACTAACAATTTTTTTTTTTTTTGAGACCAGGTCTTGCTTTGTCACCCAGACTGCAGTGCAGTTGGAGTGAAGTAGTGTAATCACAGCAGTGGTGCAAGGTGCCTCTCAGGCTCAAGGGATACTCCCACCTTATCCTTCCCAGTAGCTGGTACCACAGGTGTGTTTCACCATGCTTGGCTAGTTTTTTATTTTATTTTTTGTACATATGGGGTTTTGCCATGTTGCTCAGGCTGGTCTTGAATTCCTGAGCTGAAGAGTCATGCCTACTTTGGCCTCCCATAGTGCTGGGATTACAGGTGCAAGCCACCATGCCCAGTTTCAAATTCTTTTCTTGGTAAAAACTTAAGTGATGTTGAAATCTAGCTCTACTAATACATGAAAACAGAATTGCAGAAGTGTATCTGATTAGCTGTGCACATTTTGTTTTAAGAAGCAAACTTTTTTCCTTCCAAAAAAGCACCATATTTTCCCATCTATTTCACGTATTTCCATTTTTTTCTTAGCAAAATGCTTAAACTGGGGTACTAATAGTGATCCATTCACATTGTAGATTTCTGGAAGGGCAGCATTAATCAGGCCTCCTGATTTTATTTGTATATCTCATCTACTTATCTCATTTGAAAATAGAATCACTGGGTAGGGACGCAGAGGAATTCAGTAGATTGCTTAACATTTGGCATGCCTTGCGTCACAGTAAATGTTACATAAGGGTAACTCATGCATTCTTAAAGCTACTGGCCCTTTACATTCTTTTGCAACCCAGTCAAACTCTTGACAATTGCTCTGCTTTCGTCACAGACAGCAACTCAAAATTTGTATTGCTGGTCCCGACATTGCCTACGCTGGCTCTCCTTCATGGTCTCTACAAAAGATCTACTGTATACTTTTAAGGGTGTGTCTATAAAGCTTGGTAATTGTGACCTTTATGCTCAGCCAATAAAATATGTTAAATTGTGCCTCTTGTATCTATTTATCCTGGTGCCTATGTTTTGGAAGCAAGTAAGAATCTTAATTAAATAGTTACTAAAATTCTTAAGTTAATACATAAAAATAAAGCAAGGCATTCAGCTTATTAAAGAAGAAAAGGAGTTAACATCAAGATTTTTCAGAAAACATGAATAAGTATCTTCATTTTGTGAAAAATGGCATTCTCCCATGGTTTCTAACATTTCTAGAAGTATAGAAGCAATACTTTTCTTGTGGGTCTGAAACTTCCATCTGTTGGTATAATAGTAAAAAGTATATTAGAAGATACCCAGGACCTAAGAATTACGAAGAAGTTTTATAAAAGTGAAATTAGAGGGCAATGCCAAGGTACGTAGGCAAGCATTTGATTTCTGCTGCCATTTCTGGAATACTATTATAATTTAGTCCTTTCTCCCCTTTCTACTCAAATGATCCCTTCTCAGGTTGACATCTAATCTGTGTTATTAAAATAATACACTTTAAAATCAGTGGTTTATCTGCTAAAAATATTTTTAAGTGTAATTGCTCTAACCATGATACAGAAGTAAACAAACATGTATTTCCTTTTGAATTAGAGTTGTGATTTTGGAAACAATAATAATATTCTAAATAATTGTATATGATAATAAGTGAATTAGTTTCATGTGCAAATGACATCATGGACATTAGCAGAAACAAATCTTCCTGAAAATACTCACACACATCCAAAATTTTCCTTGTACGAAGAACTTTTCACATGGGTATGACCTAATTACATTGGCTACAGCAATAGACAAAACAGGGAAAAAAAATAAAACTGTCAGTCTTAAAAATTGTGCAAATATTACTGATTTATTTCAGGATTTCTGTCTGTGTTGTGAAGTGATAGAGTAAAAGCTAGATCGGGAAACAAAATCCAGGCTTTAAAATCCATCTCTAAGGACTCATTTGTTAAAACAGTGCATTCTCTCTCTTGTTTGTTTTTATATCTAGCCTTTTGTGCTTCAGGAAAGGAACTGCCTGTTGAAAATAACTTGCATGTGAAAGCTGCGTGTTTTTTTTTTCTTAAAAGCATAGAAATATACAGCAAATACTGTGAATCTTTTAGATGTGCCACAGGAAACACAAACACTTAAAATGGCAAGAAAAGAATGTTTAAATGCAGATCGTATGACATTTGCCTGTGTCCAGCCCAAGCTGGACAAATATAGAAAATGGACTTTCATTATCCTAAGTACTCAGCTGTGGAGGTTTCTGACCTCAGGATAAAAACAAGTTCCCATTCCAAACACTGCATGTTAAATCTCAGGCTCCCTTTTTTTTTTTTGCCAGTCTGTGAAAGAATTATAAGAGAGAATCTGGATTCTCTATCATTTAATCCACTATTGCTGATCACTATATTGAATATAGTAGGTACTACATACATTGCCAAGCACTGAGATGTAAGGATGAAATATTTGGTTCCTAATCTCAAGTTACTCACAAATATAACAATATCTTACAATATAACAGCTTAACTGTTTTAGAAGCAGAACCTATATAATCCATCTGTTCTTCCTATTCTTTACCTAGTGAAAGCTTACAGGGAAGAGAATTGTTTCTGTGCATTACCATTTTGATTATTTTGTTGGCTCTCCTACTACAACCATAAAAAATACTTTCAAAAATCTTTAGTTAGATTGGCCAAGGTGGCTCATGCCTGTAATCCCAATGGCTTGGGATACCAAGGTGGGAAGATCACTTGAGGCCAGGAGTTCGAAACTAGCCTGGAAAACTTAGAGACTACATCTCTACAAAAAAATAAAATAGAAATCAGCCAGGCATGGTAGCACACACCTGCCATCCCAGCTCTTCAGGATGCTAAGGCAGGAGGATTGCTTGAGCCCAGGAGGCTGAGGCTGCAGTGAGCCATGTTTGCACCACTGCATTCCAGCCTGGGTAACAGAGCCAGAACCTGTCTCTAAAAACAAACAAAAAAACATCTTTAGTAATATCTGCATTGACCATACACACTATTTATGGTAGCGATGGCCCATCTGGAGCAGCTGCTGTGGAGATGCTGGCTACAGAGTGGGAGGTATGGCTGGGCTTTGCACTCCATGGGGCTGGGAGTGGGCAGGAGCTCCACCCTTCTGGGTGCCGCTGCAGCTGCCCAAGCTGCAGCTGCAGACCTGGGCATCTCTGCACTCTCGAGGGTCCAGGAAGCCCCACTTTGCTCCTGCAGACTCAGAAGTGCCTACTCTCACTCCCTGGCCTCTCCACATTCCCAGTGCCTGCTCCAATCTCGGAGCAAAGTTGAGGCCAAGCCCAGGCACTGTTGCAACCCAGCCAGATGTGCACATGCTCAGGGCAGCACTGACATACTAGCTCCCTGCCGCCTCAACCCTCTCCAGACATAGAGTGCCAGTGAACATGGGAGGGAGGCTGAGTGGGGCTGAGGGCAGCTTAGCACTTGTGGCAGGAGGCAAACAAGCTCCAGAGCAGAAAGGGGCAGGTCCCTGTTGAGGCCCCACCTTTAAGCTGGGGAAGGCCTGAAGCCTGGAGAACAGGCTGCCAGTCCTGTAAACTGCAGTAGGAACTTACGGTGCTTTTTCTGGGCCCACTCATGGCCACTCATAGACCAATCAGCACGCACTTCCTCCCCTCTGAAACCCATAAAAACCCCAGACTGAGCCAGACTTGAGCACTCAATGGGGCAACCTGCCTACAGAGATAAGCTACCTACTCCAGGGTCTCCACTCTGCTGAAAGCTGAGCAGATGTAGGGATGACCAACTGTGGAGGTTAGCACTTCGAGTCTCCTTTGAGCTGTTCTATCACTCAATAAAGCTCTTCTTCATCTTTTTCACCTTCTACTTGTCTGCATAATTCCTTCTTCCTGGGCATGGGACAAGAACTTGGAACCTGCTAAATGGGGCTGAAAGAGCTGTAACACAAACAGGGCTGGATGAATGAAACACACTCCTTGCTTGCCATATTGTGGGTGACAAGGAGAGAAGAGTTGCAGCCCTTAGGGGAACTTAGACCTAGGAGTGCCCCAAGCCAGGGCTGTGACACCCTTTTTTGGGGTCTGTGGTTCCTGGCATTTCCAAGCTTCTGGGTATGACCATGTTCCCTGGTGCCAGCTGTGGAAGCTATTTGTGGGATGCCTGGTCCAGGCACAGCCTTACAGGGAGCCAGTGCCTGCGGCAGTGCCTGGAGCTGCGTGCTCCACCACTGCGTGCAGTGGCCAGACTCCATACTTGCTCATTCACACACCCCTCACCACTCCACTCGCCCTTGGCAGGTGTGGGATCCAGGCAAGCAGCACCAGCTAAGAGTAGTCTGCCAGGCTGAGCAGGCCCAATGGGCCTGAACAAAACTCAGGCAAAGGTGTCACTAGCCACAGAAGTTTCCAGCTGGCAAAGTGAAACCCCAGGATCCTGTAACACTATGACCAATTCTGTATTTCTTTTGATTCAAGAATTTAAACTTATTAGCAAACGTTCAGTGAGACACAAATGAAATCATAATAGTCTAAAGGAATTAATAAATGTTCTTGACATCATCAAGGAGTAAAATAGGTATAGGAGACTCTGGACGATTATCTCAAAAAATTTTATCAGTTCCATGAGACGGGAAAGAATCAGTTTTACCATTACACAAATTTAACCAGGAAGTGGGGAGGGGTGGGAAGAAGTGGTTAAAACAGGAAAGTGATTAAGTTAGGCTTTACAGTCTTTTGAGATCTTTTTACAAGTTCTCCAAGATTTGACAGCTCCTAGTTGAGGGTCATCTTCAGGTTTCACATGACATCTCCAAATCAGTGTGGATCCCTGAGAAGATTGGAGGTAGTCAAACAGTATTGAGGTGGGACTTAATAATATAGAAGAGGTTTGGTATCCAAGGTTAATTTTTTTGAAAGTTTAATAAAAAGTGGAGAAAATAATTGAGTTGGTATGAACTTTCAATAGGAATTTTAAAAAAATTATAAAGATACCAAATTCTACTGTAATAAGATTATTTATTTAAATCTTGTTGTAAGTTGTCTTAAACATAGTTTTGATCAGTGTCCTTTAAATTACCTTTTTGAAAACAAGGCCTTAAGAGTTTACCATTCATATATCCTTCTCACTGTATGGATAAGCTTAATTGTTTGAACAGTGATAGGTGACCAAAGAACAGTGTTGATGATGATGAAAGGGGAAAAATTAGATGATCCAGTTCCAACAAAATTAAGGGAGGAGAAAGGATCACTTTGCTGTAGAAGCTAAATTAAATTTCATACATGTTAGAGGTGAAAACGTGAGCTATTTTAATTACCCCAATGGAGATGAAGAGAGAAGGCAAGGTTAGAATGTGAATGTAGAAAATAGCTGTGTAGTGGTGAAAGCTGAAGCCACATGGGTGTATGACTTTTTAAAGGAAGACACTTTATAGAGAAAAAAAGCTGAGTGTTCAGGATTAAACACAGCTGGAGGAAATGAACAGAAAGAGGAACCAGTGAAGTAAACAAGGAACAACTGACTGGTCAGGCAAGTCTGACTAAGGACAGCCACAACTATATGAGGGATGCCAAGGGAAGATTTTGTTCTAGGAGAATAAAGTGGTCCACATTGTCAAAATAGACAACAGGGAGAAAGAGAAACAAGCATTTGTTCATTTCAGAAGTAACTGAGGTCTCTGAGAAAAAAAGAAAACAACACAATTACAATAGAGAGAGGTGAGAAAAGGCTAAACTATGTAACATGCATTAGTGTCAAAAACAGGTGTCAGGTTAGGGGAATAATCTGACTTGGTCCATTAAATCAGCCAATTTGATAACTACCTGTTAACACTTGATGGGAATGTTTTACTCCTTCTAACCTATCCACTTCAATCATTTTCCTTATTCAGAGCAAAAGACTGTATAGCACAGAATTAAATTCCTTTAAACTACAAATGGAATCAGGTGTTCCATCTGAAGAGCAATTCTGAATGCACACTGCAAACTTCACTTTCTTTGCAAGGCAAGACCAGTATGGTGTGCTTTCCTGCAAATGAGATGCTTTATCTCACACCAAGATCCCTTCTGGAGATGCCCGATGTTTGTATTCCTGATTTATTCTTGTCCCACAAGGTGCTGAAGTGAGTCAGTCTGCCAAAGATACACATATACTGGGTTTCTAAATCTTTTATATTGCTTTTAACAGGAAAAAAAAAATCTCAACTTTTGACTTCATTATAATGTAATTAAATATCAAAGATGACCTAAAAGGCTTTGTTTTAGAAACATTCTCATGTGAATCCATTCCAAGACAATGATATAGTCCAGCAGACTCACAGAAATGTGCAGCTCCGCATACTATGCTTTGCTGTACCGAAACACACATGTGTAAATCATGCCCTGAGGAGATAAGATGGCCCAGTGCAGTGGCTCACACCTGTAATCCCAGCACTTTGGCAGGCTGAGGTGGGCGGATCACTTGAGGTCAGGAGATCATGACCAGCCTGGCCAACATGGTGAAACCCCGTCTCTACTAAAAACACAAAATTAACTGGCTGTGGTGGCGCATACCTGTAATCCCAGTTACTTGGGAGGCTGAGGCACAAGAATGGCTTGAACCCAGGAGGCGAAGGTTGCAGTGAGCCGAGATGGTGCCACTGCACTCCAGCCTGGGCAACAGAGCAAGTCTTCATTTAAAAAGAAAAAAAGAAGTTTACCAATACAATTGGCAAAATGGCAAATTCTGGGTAGCCTCACTAGCAGATAAATATTCCCCGAGGTATCATACTTTTTAGAATTTTTGCATTTATGGATTTGAGATAATATAGTATCTAAGTATTGTAATAATTTCAGCATATATATTGTCAAAAGATTATGTTATTATTTTCAAACACTCTTTTCTGATGACTGTTTAGTAGAGACAAATCATTTAATATCTTTTTGTTGCTATTTTCTTATCAGTGAAACAAGGGCCCTAGGAGTTCTCTAGGGATGTTTTATAGAGTCACTGATTTATTAGCAAAACTGTAAAATTCAATAGATGTTTTAATTAAAAAAAATAAAAATTGAAAGGCAAACCAAGTTCATATTTATTGCAGAAGGAGAAACAAGAGAGAATGAAAATACAGAGTAGCCCCCCAAAATTGATACCAAATCTTAGCACTCAGAAATAACCACTCCAGCTTGGATACAAACTTTTGCAAAATTACAATTTCTACGGAAGGTTTTTCTTCTCCAACCCGTTAATTATGTAAGGAGATGTTTTCCTATGTAAGCATTTTTTTGGAATAAGAGCTGAAGGTTGAATTTATGGTTGGGCAATCACTAGGGTAACCTCAGATCCTGGTTTGCTATGACAGTCCTAGTTTGCTTGGGATTCTTGGTTTAGCCTGTTGTCTCAGCATTTTTATTAACATCACCCCATTTCACTCAACTGGCAATGACAGTGAATTACATGGCAAACTAGTAATTGCTTGCCAAGGGACCAGCATTGTGGAAGCCATCCTATTTGATGCAGCTGGACTATCAACTTTATCCTTATATAAATCCAGATTCTAACCAGCTCTCTTACATGAGGATGGTCTGCAATTTAAGTTCTCTCTTAACCATCTTTGGTTCATTCATTGAGTAAATACATAACATTTAAAGGTCCATCTGGTAATGCACTGTCCGCTCCATACAGGCAGTAAACAGAACAAGCTTAGTCTTGCCTCCAGAGTATTTCATGGCCACTCATGTAATCTAATGATTGGAAATCTGCCAGGAGTTCCTCTGATCCCTGAACCTCAGATCACTGCTTGAATGGGAAAATAGGAAAGTGGAAGATGGGTCCCAATTTAGTCCCGAAATACTTTCCCAACAGAAAATTTTCAACTTTATTAAGAGCATGTAAGTTTCAGATGTGGTCCTGTATCACTCATCTTGTGAAGAAAGTCAAATGGAAAATAAAGGGCTAGGTACAGTGGCTCAAGCCTTTATTCTCAGTACTTTGGGAGGCTAAGGCAGGAGGATCACTTGGGCCCAGGAATTCAAGGTTACAGTGAAAAGAAAAAAGGAAGAAAGAAAAGAGAAAACAAGAATGAATTTCATGTATCTATTTACTCTATAGCCAATTTTTCATAAATCGGTTTCTGGTAGCGCCAATTTTAATTGTCATGACCTCAAATCAATCTTTTTTTTAAAAAAGTACATTTTTAACAGAGCATTTTGTTTCATAGACCATAACAAAGAAAATCAGCAAAATTACTATTATTTCTACTTCTAAAGGAAATGAAGTGATCAATTCTTATAATCGGTAATTTGACAAAAAAAATCCAAGTAAGAATTTTAGTCCAGCCCTAAGCTTAACTTTCTTCATTGAAAATAGCCAGTCTCTTTTAAAGAACAGGGTGGTTTAAAGTCTGATATCTTGGAATGAATCTCAGCTCCACTGCTTGCTAATTATTATTATGTATAACTATATTTTATTTATATGAACCTCTGTTTCTTAAATCTGGGAAATGGGAATTTCAATACCAATTACTTCCATGGATTTCTTTTCTCCCTCTGAGATGGAGTCTTGCTCTATCACCCAGGCTAGAGTGCAGTGGCATGATCTGGGATCACTGCAGCCTCCACCTCCTGGGTTCAAGCAATTCTCCTGCCTCAGCCTCCCAAGTAGTTGAGATTATAGGTGCCCACCACAATGCCTGGCTAATTATTTTTTTATTTTTAGTAGAGATGGAGTTTCACCATGTTGGCCAGGATACTCTCAAATTCCTGACCTCGTGATCCGCCCGCCTCGGCCTCCCAAAGTGCTGGGATTATAGGCATGAGCCACCATGCCCAGATGGATTTTTATGAGTCTCAAATGAAATGTACCATATATATATTTGTAAGCTGTGGATCAAATTTGTAAAGAAAGGTGATATTGTTTTTACTACTAATGAACTTGCACAAAGTTGGTCTCATCCTTAACCTGGTTGATTGATTTCTTTATACAACACATTCCTACCAGTTGAGGTGGCCTGCCACAAGTCTGTCTTCCGAGAAATAACCTAACATTACAAGGCCAAGCAGGATCTTCGTGGTTGAATATTTTACACGGCTAAGAACCACTTCTTTCCCAGAACTGGTAGAGGATGTGAACCAAGGTGTTCTGCCTTAGGCATAGGTCTAAATACAATTCTTGATCACCTTCCTTAAGGCATTGGCAGCTCTTTTGATTCACCTATGAGGTTTATCCTTTATTGAGTCATTTTAGAAAATGGTAAGGGGCTACAAGGGAGGTGTTAATGTTTCAGTGGTTCCCTAATGCTTTCCAAATAGAGAACATAATTTTGTAATTTGGCTAATAAAGCCTCTGTGGTTTGGTTTTCATCTGCCACCACTCCCTGTCCCAGATTCCTCACTCCAGGCGTACTGAACAAGTCATACTTTCAATTCATCAAGATGTGCTGTGCTTCTCCTCAGGCTTGCCCCTGAACTTGTGGTTCCCTCTGCCGCTTTTCCCCCACTACCTTGCTAATCCTACTTATCAGTTAAGTACCAACTTCTTCCAGGGTGTGGAGATGCTTCTCTGGCCACCCCACCACCCCATACTGGCTTAGGTAACCCAATACTATACCCTGCACATGCCCTGTTTACAGCACTCATATGCTCTACCCTAATGTCACATCATCATCCATCAACTTCTTCAAGCAAGAAAACTGGATTTCTGCAATGTCATAGCCCAGCACGGTGACCTGCAAATAGCAAGTTTTTCATAGATAGTTGTTGGGTAGATGAGTGAATATATGAACTCCAGAAAAGTCTGCATTGCCTGGGGCCTAGAAAAACAAGGGCAGGAAAAACCAGATTCTATACAAACAGCTTCTGTGAATTAAAACTCACTCTTAACTAAGAAAAGGGTTGAATTGTACCATCTATGCCATGATACATCTTTCCAGAAATTTTGAAATACTTAGATTGGGATGCTTTCTTTGCAAGCTGCTCCCATGACTCAGATCCCAAGTAAGAGTATGAAGGAATGTAATCACAGATTCTATAGGCTGGGCCTAAAAACACCTACAGTTGGAAGGGATGAAAGGCATGTTATAGAAAAGGCAACAAAAGCTGAACTCTGTGTGTGTATATGTATGCATGTACATGTTTAAAGCACCTGGGAATATGTAAAAGGATGCCAAATTTTACTATTTTAATGGGTTAAAAATAATTTTAATTTTAGTATACAATGCAATATCTATGTAGAAAAGAAAAGTTTCCTCTTTTTTTTTTTTATTTTGAGACAGAGTCTCACTCTGTCCCCCAGGCCGGAATGCAGTGGTGTGATCTCAGCTTGATGCAACCTCTTTCTCCCTGTTCAAGCAATACTCCTGCCTCAGCCTTCTGAGTAGCTGGGATTACAGGTGTATGCAACTATGCCCGGCTAATTTTTGTATTTTTAGTAGAGATGGGGTTTCTCTATGTTGGCCAGGCTGGTCTCAAACTCCTGACCTCAAGTGATCTGCCCACCCCAGCCTCCCAAGAAAAAGAAAATTTTTTTAAATTAAAAAATTAAATCCCAAATTTCCAATTTTGGGTTTCTTTCTTCTGTAAGTCTTTCATGCAGAGTGTTATTTATACCTTGACTTTAAATTTCACCACTCTTATAAGAGAACATATATTTTATAAAATTAATCTAAGTAGGTTGTAATTTTTAGAACAAATAAAAATTTGGGATTTGTAAGACAAAGAAAATCTTCATATTCTCTGAAAAAGAAATCTTAACATAAGAAAACATTCTAGGTGTATTTGAGGATATGTTTGTACAATTAATAAAAATAATTCATTAATATTTATTTATACATCATAGGTGAAAAATAGCGAATCTATCTATTCCTCTCCATGGCAAAAGGGTGGTTGTGATCCTTTACATAATTTGTCAATGACAGCAAAGTCTGGGCACAAAGAAACAGTAGGCAGTTGGGCACAGTGGCTCACGCTTATAATCCCAGCACTTTGGGAGGCCCAGGCCAGCAGGGTGGTGATCACTTGAGTCTGGTAGTTTGAGATCACTTGAGTCTGGTAGTTTGAGACCAGCCTGGGCAACATGGTGAAACCCTGTCTTTACAAAAAATTAGCCAGGCCTAGTGGTTCACACCTGGAATCCCAGCTACCTGGGAGGCTGAGGTGGGATGATTGCTTGAGCCTGGGAAGTTGAGGCTGCAGTGAGCCATTGTCAGGCCACTGCACTCCAGCTGAGGTGACAGAGTGTGACTCTGTCTTAAAAAAGAAAGAAAAGCAAGCAAGCAAGCAAGAAACAAACAAACAGCAGGCCATTCCTTTAAAATATAGGACCCAGAAAAACCAGAGTTCTCTGTGCTTGCCTACTTTTCTTCCCCTGAAGAATCAAGACATTCATCTTTCCAGTTTACATGCTATTTCCTCTTCCTTACAGATTTTACACATGTGTAAATTAATAGGCTTGAGATAGCAGTAGTTGAGTCGTTCTTATTTTATTAAATTATTAGTTTATGGAGCTGAAGTTAGTGGCATACTGTGGATTTACCTCTTCTTCTTTTTTTTTTTTTTTTTTTTAAAAAAAAGCATAGCTACATTTTTGGAAAAGGACACCCTCTTGGTACTAAAGCACAGTTATTGCCTAATTAATGATAGATACATTTCTTTAATACACTGTGTGATGGGGTAACTTCTGTACAAAATCCTGACAAATTAAATGCTGAATTAAAAACATACTTATGGTAGTAGCAAATCAAAGTTAGTGGGATTCACAAAAGTTGAAGATATAAGGACCAGCATACAAAAGAGGAAAGGTGATTTCTAGCTTATTGCATTTCTATATATGCCACACACTGTATCAGGGTCTTTGCAACATTGTCGTCCTCATCTTCCAACAGTCCAATGAAGTAGGCAGTACCATCCTTCATCCTAGGAGCCTTCAGAGATGATCAGTAACTTCCTCAAGTATATGGTTCTCCTTAGCAAGCTCAGACACCTGGATGTGAAGTGGCTAGAAGCACAAGGACATTTGTAGTTTCCCTTCTATTTCAGCAGGGGAGTAGCTTAGGATAGTGGCAAAGTCCAGGGTGGGACCAGATACCTGGGTAGTAGAGGTGGCATTATTGGAGTAGGAGACTGCCAGATGAATTATCTATAGATACTGAGTCATCAGGATGGCCCAGGACACCTAGGGTGAGCCCTTCTCTCTCCTCCCGCAGCCCCAATTCCAATCTATCACCAAGTTAAGTCAATTTCACCTCAGAATTATCTCTTCAACCTCCAACTTCTCTTCAAGTGCATTACTAATATGTTAGTTGAAAACACAATAATCATTTAAGCCTTTACGACCTATATAAGAAACCTGCACATGTACCCCAAACCTAAAAGTTAAGAAAAAGAAAACAGCATGATATCACACCTTCATTCAGACAAAAATCTCCCTATCAGCTCACTCCCGAGTCTCTTCCCCTCCTCTGCCACAATAATTCTCCATAATAGCAGATGCAACATCACTATCTATAACCCTTTAATGATTACCACTACTTTCAAGATAAAGACCTAAATCTTAGCTTATCTTAAAGGACTCTGCATGACATGAATTCTGCTCACTTTTTCAAGTTCATCATTGTTATCCCTCCTTCACTGTCCACATCCAGCTCCACTCATCTGATTTCAAGTCCCCATCTCAGGGCCTTTGCATGTTCATTTACTCAATCATCCCATGAATATTTATCATGCAGGTGCTGTCCTCTCCCCCTCACATGCTGCTCCCTTTGGCTGGAACACTATTCTTAAATGGATAGTCCCTCCTGGGCCTGGTGCCACTTTGTCAGCCTTCTGATTTCACTTCCTCAGGAATTCCCCCAATTAGATGGCATTCTTCTGTTTATGTATTCACAGCACCCCGTAATGTTCTCTTGTAGAACTTATCACAGTTTATAACAATATTTGTGTGATTATTTTATTGAAATCTTCCTCCCTCAGTAGACTGCAGCCTCTGTGATTTTATGCATTCTGTTTGGGACCACTCCTGTTTGGTTCTCCATTGTGCCCGCAGAACCTAATGTGGTCATCCATGTAATGAATACCTTTGAAAGAATAAATGATGAGACAAGCTAGTTGTTGAAATCTTTTCAGAAATACCTAAATATGATTTGTAAATGTATTAGTGATGAGAGTAACAACAAAACTCAAATTTATAAAAACTTCCAAAGGACTTTCTAATTAAAGCCACATTGATTTTTAATATAAATAGTTAAAACAAATTCAACAATTTGTTCTATGAAGAAAAAAATCCAGTAAACCAATGACAAATGATTAAGTAGCCAGTGATAGTCAAGAATCTGTCATGCCAGTGGAACAGAACAGAGACCCCCAAAATAAAGTTGCACACCTACAATCAATTTGACTAAGTTGACAGAAATAAACAATGGGGAAGCATACCCTATTCAATAAATGGTGCTAGAAAAATTGGCTAGTCATTTGCAGAAGAATGAAACTGGACTTCTAAATCTCACCATACACAAAAGTTAACTCAAAATGGATTAAAGACTTAGATGTAAGACTCCAAACTACAAAAATCCTATAAGAAAACCTAGGAAATACCCTTCTTAGACATTGGCCCACTCAAAGAATTTATGACTAAGTCCTCAAAAGCAAATGTAATAAAAACAAAAATTGACAATTGGGATTAATTAAACTAAAAGGATTCTAAGTAAACTAAAGGGCTTCTGTATAGCAAAAGAATCTATCAACAGAAGAAACAGACAACCTACAGAATGGGAGAAAATATTTGTAAACTATCTATCTTACAAAAGACTAATATACAGAATCTATAAGGAACTTAAACAAATCAACAAGAAAAACAACCCCATTAGAAATTGGACAGAGGCTGGGCATGGTGGCTCATGCCTGTAATTCCAGCTACTGGGGAGGCTGAGGAGGGAGAATCTCTTGAACCCAGGAGGCAGAGGTTACAGTGAGCCAAAGTCATGCATGCCACTGCACTCCAGACTGGGTGACAGAGTGAGATTCCATCTCAAAAAAAAAAAAAAAAATGGGCAAAGGACATGAACAGACACTTCTAAAGAAGACATACAGCAGTCAACAAACAAAATAATGCTCAACGTCACTACTCATCAGAGATACAAATAAAAACCATAATCTGAATGGCTACTATTAAAAAGTCAGAAAATAATAGCTGTTGGTAAGGTGGTGGAGAAAAGTGAATTTTTGTTTACTGTTGGTGAGAATGCAAATTAGTTCAGCCCTTGTGGAAAGCAGTTTGGAGATTTATCAAATAACTAAAAATAGAATTACTATTCCACCCAGTAATCCCATTACTGAGTATAAGCCCAAAGGAAAACAAATCATTCTACCAAAAAAAATCTGCATTCATATGATTACTGCAGCACTATTCACAATGGCAAAGACATGGAATCAACAAAGGTGCTCATCAACAGTAGACTGGATAGAAAAATGTGTTACATATATACCATTAAATATTATGCAGCCATAAAGAATGGAAATCACATCCTTTGTGGCAACACGGGTGCAGCTGGAACACGGGTGCAGCTGGAGGCCATTATCTTAAGCAAATTAATAGAGAAACAGAATCAAATACTGCATGTCCTCACTTATAAGTGGAACTAACTTTGAGTACACATGGACCCAAAGATGGGAACGATATACAATGAGGATCCCAAAAGAGGGAAGGATGAAGGGGTAACAGTTGAAAACTACTTAGAGGGCACTATGGTCATTACTTGAGGAACAGGATCAGTAGAAGCCCAAACCCCAGCATCATGCAATAAATCCATGCAACAAACCTGCATATGTACCCTCTGAATCTAAAATTTAAAAAGTAAAAAGTAAGAGTCTGTCATTCCTAGATTCCTTTTCACTAACCAATAACTCAGATACTTTATGTCTTGATGGCCCATTCAAAACATCAAGATATTTTCTTTCCCTTTTCTGAGATGGAATTTTGTTCTTGTCACCCAGGCTGGAGTTCAGTGGTGCAATCTCTGCTCCCTGAACCTCTGCCACCTGGGCTCAAGCGATTCTCCTGCCTCAGCCTCCCAAGTAGCTGGGATTACAGGTGCCTGCCACCACGCCAGGCTAATTTTTGTGTTTTTAGTAGAGATGGAGTTTCACCATGTTAGCCAGACTTGTCTCAAACTCCTGACCTCAGGTGATCCACCTGCCTTGGCCTCCCAAAGTGCTGGGATTACAGGCATGACCTACCTTCCAGCCTCATTTTTTTTTCTTTAATTTAGAAATATACCAGTTTATGTCCCAAAGTGGAGAGAAAAGAGCATTATCAGATGACTTTAGCTTAATGGAAATACCCTCTTTTTTCTACTTAAATGTTCTCTAATTTTACAGAGCACTTTTTTTCCTATTTAGTACTACAGTCACTACAAAATTTGGATTATCTGTAGTTCCAACTTCTGACCACCAATCCCACTCCAAAATCAGGGAGGCAGCAAGGGTTATGAGAAGTACACAGATCTCTCAAATAGGCCAATGTCTAAGAAGAGTATTTCTTTAAAGATTGTTTTTACTTTTCTTATTACAATCATGACTGCATAAGAAGGGTATTTCTTGAATAGAGATCTGTGTATTCTTGGACTCTAGCCTCAACTGAACTCCAGTCTCAGCTCTGACACTAAATAGTGCTAAAAACTCAGGGTCCCAATTTCCTCATCTGCAGAATCAAGGTGTGCCACAGACTAGATTATGTCAAAAAAAGTACTTCTAGAATTAAAGTTTGATTTTTTTGATAGTTGAAAAGAACAACATAGTTGCAGAACTTATATTGTGTCTCTTCTTGGAGCATATCACAAAGAAGCTGAAACCTTTGAATTTTATTTTCTATAGACAACTATCCATTTCTTCAGCCAAGCATAAATTCCACTGTAAATTAACACATCACGAATACTTGAACAGTGGTCAGCTTGCTGCAGTATTGTCAAAATGAAGTTGTCTTTGAGCCTGTAAAACTAAGGATTAAACTTTGATCTGTGATGTCACCCAAACTAAAAGCAGACTTTAAAATATACTTGAGAGAAAGCCAACAAACAATACCATACCCTACCCATCATTAAACTAGTAGTGAATACAATAAGAGCAAGTAATTATAGAACTCATAGGCAGGGGAGAACTCTACCTTTTCTAAAATGCTTTCTAATTTAGCCTGCTCATGGCCTGCATGGAAGAGAATCATAGTGGGGAGAAAATTTTAAAGTAGATGTTTAATAATGATTTTTGCTGTTCTTGCAACATACATCAAAATCATATGTGTTAGAGAAGAATGAGCACCTCTAGTAAATGTTAACCATATTTGTTTACAAAGAAAGGAAATGAATTTCCGAGATAGTTCTCTCTGTTCTAACTCATAAATGCCATTGGAAAACATTCTATATCATTCTGATCTTAAAACACCCATAAGTATGCATTGATTTCTTAGTACAGAGAAAATTATTTTGAACTGAGATTTTTGCTAGCTTAGGCTGATTACCATTTTCCCTCATTTATACTATGGCTTTTGGCTTGAATTACAGAGGTATTGTTTCATTTTTCCAACATTAAATAATCTTTGCCTCACTGTATTCTATAATAATCCTCCAGGAACTTAAAGGAACATTTATTTCCCAGTGAATCCTGTCTTGCCTGATTCACCTGAGTGAATGATGATGACAATTCAAGTGCTAAGTATTGGGAACACAGGATAGACCATTCTGAAATTAGTGTGGCCATTATTAGCTTGCTGAAAGGAAAGTAGAATTATCCTCCATGCTATTACTATCTTTTCCAGGGTGTGTATGGGGATGGTGGTGGTGGAGAAGCCATTTGAATTTAGGATGTGCCAATATAAGTTAACATGCTGGAAAGGCACAATAAGCCTTTCATTCTACTTAGCATTCATCCAAGTATTTATTCATTCAGGGATCCATTCAATCATTAAACATTTACTGAGAACAAGCATTGTTAAGGTTGGAACACAGAGATTAAACACATAGCACCTGTCTTCAAGTGGCTAGGTCAGTGAGAGAAAGCCAAAAATAATTACATTAAAGATGCTCCTAGACTTACAATGGGGCTACATCTCAATAAGCTCATTTTTAGTGGAAAATATTGTAAATACAAATGGATTTGCTACTCTCATAAACCCATCATAAAGTTGAAAAATCTTAAGTCACTCTAAGTCAGCGACTGTCTATACATAAATGCTGTGATAAGGGGAAATATTATATAGCAGAAGTTCAGAAAGAATAAATCTAGGGGTAGTTGGGCCCAACAGAGAAGTTCCCTTGAAAGATTTGACTTTGGAGAGTTTTAAAAGAACAAGCAGAAAGCCAGGCAGGAGGCAGAGAGCGGGAGGGGAGGGCACTGGGAGACAGATTCCAAGCAGATCAGACACTATGTCCCAAGGCTTGCTTTCTTTTGTTTTGTTTTTTTAGGACAAGCCTGTTGATTGTTTAAAATTAAAATACTAGAGTGATTAGATTTAACACAAAGTTTTAGAGACATCCTTTCAGGGAACATAAGAAACTCTGAAGACTTGTAAAACTAGCATAGCTTTAGTGAGTTCAAGAAGCAGAGTGACTTTATTTTGAAAAGAGTTAACAAGCTTGTTTAGGTCGTGAATCAACAGCACTATTGGTCTGTCGAATTTGAAAGCATCCCATATTTGTACTATGAAAACAGAGGAGAATTAAAATGGTCCAGGGCAAGTACTGGTGTAAAAAAAAAGTCAGCTTCCTAATTTCTTACCCTGGATTTAAGCTGTCACTAAGATCTTGCTTTTGCTTTGTCTACTGTGTGACTATATGGACTGTTTATCCAGCTGAATAAATATTTTCCTAGGACATAAAGTCTTTAAGTGATCCTTTTGTAATAACCTAAATCTCTAGTAAAAAAAAAATTTTTTTTTTTTTTTGTGAGACAGGGTCTAGCTCTCTTACGAAGACAGGAGTGCAGTAGCAGGATCAGAGCTCACTGAAACCTTGAATTCCTGGGCTCAAGTGATCTTCCTGCCTCAGCCTCTGGAGTAACTGGGGCTACAGGCACACCACCATGCCTGGTTAATTTTTAATTTTTTTGTAAAGACAACATGTCACTGTGTTGCCCAGGTTGGTCTCAAACTCCTGGCCTCAAGAGATCTGCCCACCTCAACCTCCCAACATGTTAGGATTACAGGCATGAGCCACTAGGCCCAGCCAGATTTCTATTATGTAACAAGTATGAAGTCTCACATGTCTTGTAGGATACCTGCAGAGTATTCAAGGGATAAGAGCAACTAGCCCTACTGCCCTTTACTCATACTGGTAATGGCTTGTTCTTCTCTGACCTGAGACAGTTTATAAAGATTCTGGTACAACACTTACCAGCAAGTGCAAAGGTGCTCTTTGTTCAGGTTGTTGGGAAGTGCAATCAGGTGACCTTGTGTATTATTTGGTTACTGTAATTCTGGAAACAAGGAACTGTAGTCTACAGAACAGACACCTGGCTGTTCTGCAAGGCTAGATGCCTGCATTCAGATGTTAGAAAATCAAAAACCTGGTAATATGGGTATGCTGCTTGCTGCTTCTGAGAGAAGCACATCCACTTAAACACCAGGCATTTCTGCTCTTGCTTTTGCCCTTCCTAAACCCACAATCTCCCTACAAAAATGGTCCAGAAATGACAGAGCCATGTCACAGACGAATCCAGTTTCCAGTGCAATGCTGCAAACATAGATTAAGTCATAACTTGGAACTCTTCCACTGAGAAAACTTACAAGAAGCAAAGCAACTTTTCAAAGCATAGCAAAATAAACATTTGCTCCATGACTTACTGAATTTGGCACATGAAAAATATGCACTTCCAGTAAACTTAGTGATTTAACTGAGGCACCAGCTTTACCTTCCTGATTGCTCAAGGCCACCAGACTGCTCTGGGGGGCTGACCTAATTTCTACTCCTAACCCCACCACTAAGTCTATTATTTGAGGCAAAGCATGTAACCTTTAGCTATTTTAGCTCCTCTAAGTGGGACGCTTCTGGCTTTTACCATAGTCTTAGGAAAAATGTTGGATAATTATGTTCTTTTCATGTAAACACTGGTTTCATGTAAACGTTGTTTTGGTAGTACACACTGGAAAATTATGAAGCATCTCAATAATTTGAAAATGTCAGTTTCGGTTGAGGTGTTAACACTGGTTAGTCATTTAAAGAGATTTCCCTTCATTGAGGGGATTTGTGGAAGGGGAGTGGAGGCACTGGAAATTTCAAATAAGAGATTTAATTCAACAAGAATTTACTGGGAACCTTGTGCCAACCCTGTAATTAAGTTTTACAGGCAGTACAAAAGAACCAAGAGAGTGGGTCTTCAGGGAACTGGTCAGGGAACTAACTGCCCAAGGCAATCTAGGATGAAATGCCAAATGAGTGAAAATATGGAATGTAATGAGGTGGAGGTTGCTTCAGAAGATGTTACTGTAAATTAGAGCAGGCACAGAATGCTTCAAGGAAGTAGTCCATTTAAAGCTGGATTCTAAAGAACGGTAAGGTTTGAAAACATTTTAAAAAGGAAAACAGAATTACAATGGACATAGCATGGTAGAAGGAAGATGACAATGAAATAAAATTCCTCTGTATCAGATACGAACATAATCACTGCATGTGTTCATTTCAGCTGATACACTTCAAAAGAGGGCTTTCTCAGCTCTGTTGATCTGGTTACCAACAAAAAGCTCTAGCACAAAATGCATTCACTCAAAATAAATTTGGAGAATTATCTAAGGCCGTGC
Source organism: Cheracebus regulus (assembly GCA_963574635.1). Lineage (NCBI taxonomy): Eukaryota > Metazoa > Chordata > Mammalia > Primates > Pitheciidae > Cheracebus > Cheracebus regulus. The sequence goes on from CAUYQU010059685.1 coordinate 35,629, forward strand.
AACTCTTCTCTTCTTTATTCCTTTGAAAAAAATAATATAGCTACTCTTTACTGAGTGTTTACTACGTGGCAAGCATTGGGCTAGGCATATTATGCATTATTTAATTTACTGGGATTTAGGGATGGCACTGTACCTGGAATTCAAATTTAGGCTTGTCTGATTCCAAGTCTAACCCTAATGCTGTGATTTGTCCAAGACTAGTGTTGCCTGGATTCTCTCTGGACCTTAGGGATTGTCAACGTATTTTCAGGGATCAGGTAACAGCTCTGTGCTGTGATGCTCCAGACTGCAGCTCTCACTGTATCTTCCAAGTATATTCCTGGCCCTTGCAAGGAAGTAATAGTAATAGCTACTTTTTGGGAAAATGATATTATAATGCATGACTCACCCAAAGTGAATGATATGCACTTTAAAAGACCACTGTTTGCATGTCATGTCAGCAGCTCATAGTTTAAAAGATTCTTTTACAAATTTAGGGGGTAACAACCTCTGTGCTTCTCTCCTCTCATCCATTCAGGGAAGGCAAGACCTGAGTGTGGACAATATATGCAACAGGAAGGAGAAAGAAAAGCAGTGTGTGACTCCCCCTCTGTCCACTCTGCTGGTTTTATTCCAGATAGTCTTGAAGATCCTGGACTGAAAACCTGGCCACTCGGAGGTCTGCACTGCCCCTTGGCACAGCTGCTGAAACCCCAAGTCTCCAAGGGACTGTCTTTGGCTCTCTCTCTTCTCTCTTCTCCTCTGTCTCATAAATACAAACTGCGCAGTTCTAGAGAGTCTTAAACCTCACTTTTGAAGTGATAGTTCATTTTAGTATTCAATTAAAATGTCTTTAGAAATTAATTGGAAAAAACATACAAGCTCAAATGAAAGAGAACATTATAGAAAATTTTACAGTTTCATCTTTTCAAGTAATTTCTCTGAACTAAATAAATCAATCTAAATTTTTTCTTCCTGAACCTGTAATTAAACATATCCAAGTTTATTATGAACAGATTTTTTTTTTTGAGGAATACTTCCATATTTTACCATGAAGTTTGTTTTGCCCCATCTGTCATTTTTTCCTATACTTCATTATGTTAACTTCAGGGGTCTTCACTAGAGGGTTACAAGTTTTTTCCAGTCATGGTAAAGTCACCACTGAGACTTTTCAATCTCCAGATAAAGTATTTGTGTTCTATTTTTGCTCACAGTACACCTACATTGGTAAGTGATGTTAAGCAAGGAAATTTTAACTTCCTTTTGATGTTGCAATACCAGATGGCCACAATTTAAAATGAAACCTTACCTAATGAGCCTAATGTTAATCCCACTTAATGGTGAGAGAAAAACAAGACAAACATTTAAAAATTTTATTTTGTGGTGATTTTGGAGAAGTAAATTCAAATATACTAGATAATAAATGCAATAGAAAATTTTAGGATAAAGGCCAAAAATAGACCAAAAGATTTAGTCTCAAAGATATTATCTTTGTGGTACTAGTAAAGGTTATGGAATGAACTGTAATGAGTAATGGTACGCAGAAATAATACGTAGAAAAAATTCTGCTCAGTAAAAAAGTTTAAAAATAACAACGTGAATCATGCAAGGAAGTAAAAGCAACTGAAGATGGACACTGAAACTCTCCCTGGCTTCCTTCTACCCATACTCATTAATGGTCTTCTCAAAGGTCTCAAAGCCTTCTATGGCCACCTATTTAAAATGTATCCCACCTGCCTGCCCCTTGCTCCCCTGGACTTGGAATTTATCACCTTCTAACATGGTACATGATTTAGTTATGTTTATTTGAATTATCTATTGTCTCTCCTCACCCACCTCCACTCCCTGTTAGGATACACATTTCTCAAGGGCAGGCATTTTTGTATGTTTTGCTAACAGACAGATATTTTTGTCTATTTTGTGATTTAGCCAAAGCACATACAACAGTTTCTGCAACAGAATAGATAAATAAATAAATAAATTTAAACGAAGCATCTTCTGGCTCTAATATAGTAAATACATAGCTAAGGGATGGAGAAGTAATTATAAGTCAATTCAGAGAAAGAGATTTATAAAACATGGATCGTAATGTTGGGAATTGCCATGGTTTGACGATTGCCTCCAAAATTCATGTTGAAGCCTAATCCCCATTGTGGTGGTATTAAGAGGTGAGGCCTCAGGAGGTGATTAGGTCATGAAGGCTCTATCCTCATGAATGGGATTAGTGCTGTTATAAAATAGGCCCGAGGGAGCTTGTTAGCTCCCTTTTCCCTTTGCTCTTTTGCCATGTGAAGACACAAAGAAGGCGCCATCTACGAGAAACAGAACCTCACTCTGCCAGCACTTTGACCTTGGTCATCCCACTCTCCAGAACTATGAGCTCCAAGTTTCTATTGTTTATAAATTACCCATACATTTTTGCTATAGCAACCTGAATGGACTAAGACAGAATAATAGTAGTAACATAACAATTAACAGTTATTGTATATTTACTGTGTATAGCTACCCTTTTAAATGTTTTACATATATTATCTCATTCAGTCTCCCAACAACCCTGTGACATAACCATCTTTCTCACTTTACAGATGAGGAAACTGAGGCCCATGGATGTTAAGTAACTAGCCCATGATCACAGGACTAACAAGTAGCAGAGCCAGGATTTGAATCCAGAAGCATGGTGGAGACGTTGTGCTTCCTATTCCTATGGAAAGAGGATGACCAGGAGAAATTGATTTTTGTATATTCACTTTTTCTCCAGGAGTAGGAGAAACAGGTAGGAAGTCTGGGAGTCTCTCTTTAAAATGCCAACATCCTGGCAGGAAGCATATCTGAAACTAGCACTGTGAAATCTTTAGCAGGGATTAACTGAGAGTAAGCCAAGCTCAGCAAAAGAACACAAGCTACGGAGTAGTGGGAGGGGGTAAGAGAAGGGGAAAAGCATTGGCAGTTGGGTGCAGAGCTACTAAAGATAAACTTTTGCATATTCTATTTTGAAAATGTCACTAGTATGTGTTCTGTCAGTGACAACAATAATCATTTCCTGGCCTATATTTTGCCAGCCTACTCTCTGCCTTTGTAGTAAGATTATAAAATACAATTCAATGAAAATTTAATGGTTTCACACTGTTAAATAATGCTATTTTATTTTTCCCCCCAAAATAATTTCCCCAAAAAGAGGTATGAGGTAGTAATGTGCCATGACTAGAGCAGACAGTGCTAATAAGTAGCAATGGCTATTAGAAAATAAACTTGAACAAAGAGGACTTTCTCTTTTTCTTACTGTGTTTGTGTGTGTGTGTGTGTGTGTGTGTGTGTGTGTGCATACAAGTTCATCATCAGTTATAAAAAGGAGATGACTTTTCCGCTGAGGAGTAAGTCCCTCGTTACCATTTGGAAAATGCCACTATGAAATGTATTCGTTAAAATAATTATATTCCCACAGCTAATTCTTGTTCAAGAACATCAAAGGACAGAAAAGCATGAGGGAAACATTATGACACCCACCCATCTAGTGTGGTAACTCATACTCCACAAATAAGCAACATATAGAGTATTTATAAACAACTTTTGCTGTTGAATTAGTTTTCTCCTTGTCGTTTTTCATGGAAAGACCCAGAAACAAGAGGAAAGTACCAGAAATTCACTAATTTTATTACAATCTAGTCTTTCTTGTTTCAGAGCCACCAAAACACTTTTAGATTAATTTTACTGGTAAATAAAACACTTCTGAAGTTCAATAACAAGTTAATGGCCTAAGTTTGTTTTTTTTTTCTTCTCTTTAAACCATAGTGACCTTTATAGAAGCAAAAGAACAACATTTGACATTTTGCAGAAAAAAGAGAAACATAATTTAGCAATTCTTCACAATTGCCGCATGCTACGGCTTTAGAGTTGCTCAACTCTTTCCAGACACAAATGTCTCCCAAGCATGCTTCATAGTCTTTTTAAAATCACAAGTAAATAAACCAAAAAATATTTAATTAGTTGAGCCTGTATCTCATATTTGGCTGGTGTCACATTCTCCTCTCTGGGGAAAAAAAAATCCATTATAAAAATGAAGAAAGGAAAAAACCGCAAGACCCCGATGACACCGGACATGTAGAACTTGCTTTGTCTCCAATGATGCGGTTCCGAACTGCAGCTCAGATCTCACCCAAACTGCAGGTCCAGACTTGGTTACTCAGATTTCTGGCCCAACTCTCACACCACAAAGAAGAAACACACCCATCAGCTCCGGGGCTGACGTCCCTTTTGAGTTGCCCCATGTATTTACCTGTTCACTTAGCCTATTGTTTCACTTGGAACAAAAATAGCCTGTAATCTCCATCCTAGCCACTGCACCTTGGCACTGCTTCTGGTTCTGGTGAAGATTTTCGATAGCCTGATGTAAGGATGAGTGCATTCATGCAACAAGTTAGAAAGGAGCACTGAGCATCTCCCCTGATCTCATGATTTAGCACCTCTATTTTTATTTTTCTTACTTACAGTTGAGAACTAGAAATAGTGTTCCTCTACACTCCCCATTCTATTCTATACTTTCTTTCTTTTTTTTTTTTTTGAGCTGGAGTCTCATTCTGTTGCCCAGGCTGGAGTGCAATGACATGATCTTGACTCATTGCAGCCTCCTCTTCCAGGGTTCAAGCGATTCTCCTGCCTCAGTCACCCAAGTAGTGAGGATTACAGGCACCTGTCACCATGCCAAGCTAATTTTTTTATTTTTAGTAGAAGCAGAGTTTTACCATGTTAGCCAGGCTGGTCTCAATCTCCTGGCCTCAAGTGACCCGCCTGCCTTGGTGTCCCAAAGTGCTGGGATTACAGGCATAAGCCACAGTGCCCAGCCCCATTCTATACTTTATCTTGTCTGTCTCCCACAGCATCTCATTCCCTTCTGCATGGCTGTACTCCACATTGCCAAGCACAGCTGAAGAGGTTCTGGCCTGACTTAGTATGAATGACTTTGTGCCTCCCCTGCGGCTGTAGTACTGAGCCAGTGGAGCCCAGTGTTTTGTACTAGTCTAGAACAGGCCCCGAATGTCCAGCCTCTCCCTCCTCTCCTCTCGGATCAGCTATGGACTTGAGGTCACTTGAGGGGACGGATCATCCTGAGGCCACCCTGAGAGCTGGGGTTTGTTCCAGACTATGTTCAGAAAAGGGGTCCAAAAGCTCTAACAAGAACTCTGATTAAAAAAAAAAAATTCATTGTAGAAAATTTGTAAAAGCTAGACAAAGCTAGAAAAGTTTCTTTTTCCTGATCCAAATGGACTATGAGGGAATGCCTACTAGGTAAGCCAAAGGCTACAAACTGGCAACTTGAATACTGTCTGCCAACAGGTTTGGATTGGCCCATATAATGTTTAAACATTGTCTTAAATACTTGCCACCATTAACAAATTAGGAGCTTTCACATAAAAAAAAAATCTGGTTTCTGGCTTCTCTAGAAAAATCAGAAGATCTGGCTGACACTGGATCTGCTTCCTGTTGAGAAAATGTTTAACTGGAGCCACACAGCTACTGCCCCTTTATCTCCCTTCATCCTCCTTTACAAGGCATGCTCCCTCTTGACCACAAATTCCAGATGAGTCTGCTTCCAGCCTTTGTAGACACGGGAGTCTGTGGCGTCTGGTGTAATCACCCCAAGTACCCAAGTGAGCACCTGGTGTAAGTGCTACGTTCTTGTCAGTAACTCTATGGCAGGATTTGGTTCTTGCTAGTCTCACCTTATCTATGCTTTTTCTTCTTGCCTCTGAGCTGCCTTGAGACTGGATAAGCACTCACTAGTAAGAACCATTTTCCTTTGCCAAAAGGGTCCAAAAGGCCAAGCAAAGCCAAAGTGCCACAGTCTCTGCTGCCCTTATGTCTGCAAATCCAATCGCTGTTTTGGCTGGAAAGGACTTGTGCTAATGAGGAAGATCTATAACTTCTATAATTGGGCCAAGTATTTGCCAATATAAAGATACAAAGTCATGCCAATGGAGAGACTTTTGAGGGCCTAAGGAGAAGTGGATGTGTGTGGTTTTATTTCTTTAATGCTTGCCCTAAAGTTGGCTGCAAAGTTGATACATATGAGGCATGATGTCTGAAGTCAAGCTAACAAAAGTTCTAAGACATTTTCTTTGCGTCTATCTGCAACTATGGAGATTACATTTAGATTCCACCTTTGGGACAGTTGCCAGTTCCTTCCTTAGAAAATAGCAGAGGCTAGCTTTTGGTGACACACTGCATGAAAGCCACCACGGGGCCAGGCGATAAGTTGGTAACACAGAAGCAAAAGACAATTCAGGACAATTTTCAAAGTGCTTCAGGGCCTGCAGCTGTAAGACTCCCGTGGACTGCACAGCAGTGGTGTGCCTACATTTTTCTTCTTCACACAGCTCTAAAAACATAAGCAAGCAACTCTTGGCTGACTTCAGGAATCCAGTTGACTGACTTCAGGAATCCAGTTGCCTATGTATGATTCCTCACAGCACCTGCCAGTATTAACTGCCACTGGGAATGTGCACTGGCATCGTGAAATGGCACAAATCTGGATGTTTTATTATTTCTTTTTGCTCTTACTGAATTGGAAAATTCACCATGTCTTCTAAAAATAAAAAAATTCCCTGCTGAACACTATTAGGTGGATTTTAAAACTTGTTTGCTTTTTAAAAGCAGAGATGAGTCCTTGCTCTCTCAGAGAACAAGTCATACATAGTTATCTATGGAATTACTAACAGAGCTGTGAATGTATGAGAATGATCAAGATAGATGAAAAATGAAAACAATGGGGAGCAATAGAAAAGAGATGTTGAAAGGAGAAGAAAATGATAAGAAGCTTCAGTTGATGAAACAGAGATGGAGACAGGAAAAGAAAAAAGAGAATTCCCTGTGAGTTCAGAGAGAAACAAGCAGTGCCAAGTTCAGAGGGACCCTGGCTGGTGCCATTCTCTATGCCTTAAGGATTAGATAAGGTTCTTTTACTTCAGTGCTCATTTATGCAGTGTCCTAAAAAAAAAGTGCTCCAGGAATTCAATTCAGTAGCTTCTTAGCACTGTAAGAGGTGTTACAACCATGAGAGGCACAGGAGATTTTCAAATCATGGCCCTTGATCTCAAGAAGATTACACTCTGGATTACAGTTCGTGTTTTATGCATTTATGTATTATTTATTTATGGTAAATTCCTTTTATGGTGCTCTGAGCTCATTCTTAAGGGAGTCAATATCAGTGGGAGGAGCAAAAGCATCTGTGATAATGGTTCTGTCCCACAGCAGAATAAATTCCCTGGTAACTGTTTTTGAATTTGCCTTTATAGATGGAATGCAAAAGGCCAGAGTTCAATAACTGCAGTGGTTAAGGCATTTACAATAAATGATTTTTTAGAAGTTTTTTTGTTTCAATTACCTTAAACTATTTAAACAGATCCCATAATAGTGTGGCACAAAGATTTTGCTAATGTGACCATCCCCTTACCCCAAGGCATTTTCAACAGTATTTCCCTTTATTCTCCGACAGAAGCTTCATTCCAGCCAGACAAGGGTAACTATGCACTCTCTACCTTGTGCATTTGCCCATCCCTGTCTTGTACCTGAAGAGACTTCTTTGCCGCTAGACTCACCCAAATTTGGTAACATTTGTAACGGGGCTAAGGACCACATCTTTCCTGAAGCCATCTCTGACTTTTCTAGATATTCCTGTGAACTTCTCAAATTATTATTATTGCTAAGAATAATTACAAATAACACTAGATAGCAACCACCACTCTGACGATAAGAGTAGCTAATATTTTCTGATCACTGTTCTAGCTTCACACACTTGGCCATGCTCCACACATATTATTTATACTACTCAGTCCTCTCAATAATCCTAATCCTAAGGTGAGTTCTATTATTATTCTCACTTTTTGAAGAGGGAAACTAAGGCTTACAGAAATTGAGTAACTTTCCCAATGATACTCAGAGTAAGTGATAGGGAATTATTGTCAGTATCATCAGTTTAGCATTTAACTATGAAGTGATCATTTGTGTCTCTTGAGTTGCTATTTATTGTGCAGTTGTTAAACTATTTTCAATGTAGTATTTGAATAAGTGGTTTTATTAAAAAGCAAAACTGAGGTTTCAAATATAATACAAAAACGTACTCTTCTTTCAGCATTGAAGAGCGTAATGAGGAAACTGATTATAGAATCCCCGCTCATATGTTATTGGGTATGTGACCTTGCCTAAAAGTCTCTAAGCCTTTGTTTCTCCATGTGTAAAATGGCAAGAATAAAAGTCCCTACTATTCAGAGTTGTTGTAAAGATTTAATAAAATAAGTACAATTCCACATAATAAACTTAATATTATTGTTCTTGTTCTGATTTTTATTATAATAGATATTGAGGAAATAGAATAAGCAAATACATGAACAGAGTCTGGATAGATTAATGTTCCTGAATGAATAAATGAATATAAGATTTCCAGTGTTATGATATTGGTTCACTACGTATTAATAAACTCTGCATAATTTACTTTGTGTTTTTGATATTACAAATTTTCCAAATAAAAATTTTACTATAAAATTTTATAATCAATTGTACTATGAAGAATACTGATGAATTCAAATTCTTTTTTTCCCAAATGCTTACATATTAGATTTTTCTTGCAAACCTTTTCAAATGACCATCTTAACATTCTACTTTACCTATTTTTTACCTACTATTATTTAGTTTTAGCTGATAATTGTGTAATCCTGAAATAGATAATTGTATTCCTGGAATAGATGATACTGCATAGTACTGCACTGTGTATTCCCTATTCTAGCAATCAAATGGAAACAAAACTTCCTGAAAAATCTTTATGAAGGTAATGAGCTAATCCTGATTTTAACAATTTTCTTCTGAAGTATCACATGCCAAATCAAATATTATTTGCCTAGGGTAGTGGCCCCCTTTTTGCAATGCTTGACTGTATTACCACTTTATAACTGAGAGTTTCCTATGGTACTGCCCTAACATATTCCAAAACATTAATTATGGAACAAAGGACAAAATACAACAGGCAGATTTTATGTCTACATCACATTTATATAGCACCCATACATTGAGATCTCATTTCCAAATAAGATCACTGAGTTGGTAGCTTAGTAAATGCAGCCTGTAACATTATCGGGCTTCTGAACAGATTGAATTATCAGACTAACTGAAGGGAATCAGAGAAATACTGCTAACTGATTTCAATGATACACTATGTAAAGTAATCTTACATGAAATGCATATGCAGTTACGATATCATATTAGGGACAAGAAAAAGGCAGTTAATGTTAATACACACCAGTTAAGTGCTAGAAATTTCACTATCTTTGGTTGATTTCCATAGGTACCTGTACTATCCTCATTTCAGAGAAATTACATAATTTGCCTACAATCACAAAACTAAAAATTAATAAGACAGGATTTGTATTTCGATGTATTTTCAACTTGCTATTTCATGCTATTTCTCAAAGTAAAGATAACATTATTTAAAATATTTACAGCAGAAAACAGTGACATGGAATTGGTTTATTCTGAAGGACTGAAGATAGAACTTTCCAGAGCTATTTATCTAAAGAGCTTAAAAAGAAAGTTCAATTTATATTTAAATTCATGCTCTTTACATTTTTTTTTCAGTAGAACTATAGTTCACATTTTTCTATCCATATTGTGAGAAGGAAGATATGTTTCCTGGAGTAGTATCCATTTGGAACATGTACCTTTAGTTGCCCTTTGTGTTACTAGGTTATTAGTCTGGTTTTTGTTTGTTTTTGAGATGGAGGCTCGCTCTGTTGCCCAGGCTGGAGTGCAATAGTGTGATCTCCATTCACTACAACCTCGGCCTCCTGTGTTCAAGCAATCCTCTCCCTCAGCCTTCCGAGTAGCTGGGATTACAGGCGTCCACCACCGTGCTCAGCTAATTTTTGTATTTTTAGGAGAGATGGGGTTTTATCATGTTAGCCAGACTGGTCTGGAGCTCCTGACCTCAAGCAATCTGCCTACCTCAGCTTCCCTGCTGGGATTATAGGTGAGAGCCACCACACAAAGCCAGTCTGGTTTTCCTATTATTTCAGTTTTGTGAAATAGGTGTGGCCATATGGAAGCAGAAATATCATTTCTGAATCTCAAGTTTCAATTGATGGATTACAGATTCTAAGATCTTACTCAATCTCCATATTTATTGTTTTAGTTTTGGTGATATACAAGAAAAAGTACAGCTCATCAGCTGACTATAAGATGCTGCATGCACGGGCTTCCTCATCATGGTGTTCTTAGGATGCCAGCCCGGGAATATGTCTTAAAAGATATCCACTACATACCTGATAAATTGCAGCAGCTCCAAATATCTTCATTTATTAATATGCAATCAGTATATGTGAAAAATTATTAGAAATAATTTGTTGAAATAAATGTATTGAAATTTTTGTTGCTGGCTCTGATGGAATAGTGTATATCAGACTAACCTTACTGAGTACAACTATGTAAGTTGGAGAAAAATATTTTCACATACACACAATAAAAAAACTGGAGCATGAACAAAACCAAGAACATAAGAACAAGAACAAGAACAAAATAAGGGTTGAAAGCCATCAGAGAGAATCAAAACAGCCAGTAGTTTAGGGGCCAGGATCCTGGAGAGAAACAAAACCCATTTACTGGGGAGCCCTATATTGGTGCTGTTTTTTCCCTTTGGGAGATTTTGCAATTCACAGTGAGATGCCTAGAGGCTGAACAGAAAGTTGCAGCCTGGGACTTGCAGGACTCTGACAGGGTTAGGGTGACAAATAACAGGGTTCAAGTCCACCAAGGCAGCCAGGACTTGGGGGGGAGGGGGTCACGATTCCAAAGAAAAAGGAAATGATGGCATGTTCCACTTCTGAAGCTGCCTGTGCATGAGAGGAAAGGCTATAAGGACTAAGCAGAAAGCGGCTGCTCAGAAGCTAAGAAGCTAAATAATGAATTCAAGAGTCTCATAGTATTGAGGAATGAAAAAATGGAGTTCAGAGACAAGGAGGAGGGCCTTCCAGAAAACATAAAAGGCTGTCACTGGAGTCCTGGGTCCCCTCAACAAATTTCCACTTCGTCTCAAGAAAAGGGCAAATTATAAATAGCCTGGTTAACCTTCACAAGGCCTGAAACCCATTTCCTTTCCCTCCCTCCCTCCCTCCCTGCGTCCCTCTGTTTGTTTCCTTTGATGGAGTCACTCTGTTGCCTAGGCTGGAATGCAGTGGCGTGATCTTGGCTCACTGCAACACGGCAACCTCTGCCTCCTGGGTTCAAGTGATTCTCCTGCCTCAGCCTCCTGAGTGGCTAGGATTACAGGCGTTCGCCACCACACCCAGGTAATTTTTGTATTTTTGGTAGAGATGGGGTTTTACTATGTTGGCCAGGCTGGTCTCAAACTC